>JBBPDI010000005.1:17755357-17767494 GCA_037974545.1 Cucumis variabilis | reverse complement strand
TTGGGTTAAAAAGATGGCTTTTTAATTTGCTAAACTTTTTTTGCACTTTTCTTTCAATTCGTACTATATATATATATGTGTATATATATATATATATATATATATATATATATATATGTATGTATGTATGTGTTGTTTGTGCCCTATTTTTCAACCTCAACTTTAACTTCAGGAAGTGAATGATTTTCACCGTGAATCAATGTTTCATTGTTTTTAAACTTTCTTTTTCTTATTTGTGATTTGGACATCATAATTTATTTCGGTGGTAATTAACATTTCATTATCATAATTAATGTTTCTATAGTGTTGCAAATTATCTTTCCCATATAAATTAGCAATTATTGTTGCCTTTACTAATCTATATAATTTGGGCTTGGAGAACATCTGTCATGCTTTGGATCAATATTGTAAATTTTATGCCATTTTTACTAGAGTTCAACTTATATTTTTATGCAGATCATAAGATATAGATGTTAAATTTTGGTGAAGAAAAAAAGTACACTTTACATTCACGTTATATCAAGAAAGAGAATAAAAGTGATCAGACGAAATTCATCACCCAAATTCGACTAAATATTTTACATAATCTATCGAATGAACTGCTCTTAGTAGCAAGACTAAATTGAAGAGAATATGTGAATCTCTCAATCAAATAGTCTAAAGCCTGAGTAGGAGGTGTTGAAGATGTTTCGTAAGAAGAAGGTAAATTGTAGAAAACTTAAAAAGAAATTGAGTTCAAATCGTCTAGTCTAAGCTTTTGAGTTGTTTCTCGAATTATAACCCTTTCATAGATTTATCAAGTTAATTTTATTTTATCTAAACTTGGTCAACTCACTTAGAATAGCTAAGTGAGAGTCCTAATTATATTTATCAATTAACCAACTTAATTTGATAAAAGCATAATTAAGCCAAAAGCATTAATAATGAGAATTATGCAAATGTGAATATAAACTAAAAACAACCTAAATTAATATTTATCACGATTCTTCCTATGTTGATTAGACAAGAAGCTAACCTAACCTTTTTGCCACTAAGGTCGAATCACAATTATATATCACCTATTGCAATTCGATACCTAATTAAAAGTCATACAACTACCAACAATATATATATAATCATAAAACATTAGACATAAATCATGAAGAACCCAAAGATAAAGCATAGAATTGTCATAAAGACCTAAATCCCACCAGTTACAATATCGAAAAAAAATTCAATGTCTAAGCTATAATGAGTACCTTAGCTTTTTATTGGCATACCGATTAAAGATGATGAGTTTTCGTACATCAAAAGTTTTATTGAAATGATTTGAATTCTACGAACAATCAAAGTACACGGGTTTTGCTGACCGGGATTCAGAGGTGGCATATCTCGATAGGGGTTTTGGGGCAATGCCCCTAAACCCTCTTCAATTTTCATATTTAATATATATCTTTATTTATGGTTATTTATAATTATGGCCCTAGGGTTTAGAGATTGCAATATATAAACTCTCTAATCTATTGTTATTGTTTGTATTTAGAAAATACTCTCTAATTTATGGTCATCATTTTATGTGATTCTTTCAAATTTTGGATGAATATAACAACCAACCACAAAAAATAATTAGTTATTCCTCTACTGCTGTCACAACCTGGATCTATCGCAATTGTCATTTAATTAATTTAATTACAATCTTCATATATGACTATTAACAGATTTAATTAACAAGTACATAAAATAATTTTGCATGGATAAAACTATAAGAAAATGTATTTTAAAAAATATTATTATAATTAAACTAAACGTATATTTGAAATGACTTAAAAAAATTTATTTTTATTTAAACACTTTTGATAAAAACTTCTTAAAATAAAAACACTTAAAGTATTTGTATATATAAGTTTCTTTTGTTTGTTATATATACTAAAAACGCTTTTCTTAAAAAAAATAAGATTAATTGATGGCGACGGTTGCTGGAGTTGGTGGTTGAAAGTTCGCATGTAGCGTCACCCGAGATGGTGGTCGGAGATTGGCCGACAACGATAACTAGAGATTTGTCTGAAATCTAAAAATGTTTTATTAGAAAATTTTCAAGGTTGATTATTGGTAGTGGTGACAGTCGTTGGAGTTGGTTGTCGGAAGTTTGTCAATAAAGTCATCAAAGGTGGTGGTCAAAGATTGGTCGACGAAGATCAACGAAGATTAGCCTAAATCCTAAAAATTTTAATATATAAATGTTTTTATTAAAAAATTTCAAGGTTGATCGGTGGCAACCAGAGGTTGGTTGGCGATGGTCGTTGAAGTTGGTTGTCCGAAGTTTTCCGGTAGAGTCACAGGAGGTGGTGGTTGGAGATTAGTCAGCGATGATCATCAAAAGTGGTGTTCAAAAGTTGGTCGACGAACTTCTAACTCTTGAAAAAAAATATCCCTAAAGATTAAAGAATAATAATGACATATGAGTTATTTTAGTTCTAATCCTACTCCTTAATTAAAACTAAACTTTGCCTCAAACAAAAAGTGGATTATTAATTATATATCCACTCCACTTCACTCCTAGCTCGAAACATGTCCTAAGTGTTAATATTTTCAAGATACAAGGCAACATAGATGAAGTGTAGATTGAGGGAGTGACACATGATTTCGACACTAAGTATAAAATGGAAATCTATTTAATAATATGTATAATAATCTTCAACTTTTTCCCAAATAACATGCCGTCTTTATTTGCTTCTTTGTATGATTTTTTGAAAATATGTTCTTTGTGGTGAATGCAAGAACTTTTTCCATTTCCCCATATGCATCTGTGATTCATGTCCTAAAATGCACGTGTTTTAGCTATTATTTGTGAACTTTTGTAATGAAAATTTGAGTGTGTAACAAATTTCTTAGTAAAATCCGTTAAAATTAGCTCATTGGCGAGATTTTTTTACTTAAATATTTTTGCTTAAAAAATGTTATTTGCTGATTTGGTGATGATCTGACAGATTTTGGCTGTTGCTAGAGATTCTTTTTATGTAATGTGTGTCGCCACAACGCCGACATCCTCAAAATGATTAGTTTTAAAACAAAATTGAAAAAAAGAAATCATATTGATCATTTTTACAGTGTAATTAGACACTGAAATAAAGTAAACAATAAGAAATCATAAGAAATTGTCTGTAAAAACTAGAATTGAGTTCAGGAGTTATTTGTGTATAAGGAAGATGTTAGCACTCCACAACACCCATTTAGAAAACCGTGACCAAATTTCAAATCTTAAATTGAAAATATTCTTTTTATTTTTTCTTTTAAAACTAATGACTTATTTTATCCTTCATTACTCTAATATTTGAAGCAATGATCTCATTAAATAAGTAGAGAGCATTCCATCAATTAGACTATATTGAAGAAAATTTTCTCACCTAAAAAAAGTGACAAATTAGAACAATTTCTCAAAATCCATCATAGAAATAGTCTTCTAATAAAAAGAAATTTTTTTAAAACATTAATGAAAATCACTTTTCTGGATCAAATTTTAGACTCCAAAAATGTGATCTCTTTCTCAAGAATTCTAGAAAATCGGACTACCAAATTTTCTAGATTCCTTCACAGAATTTTGTTCAAGAATAACGGTATAAGTTACGTTATTAGAAAATATTGATTAGGAAACATTATGAAATTATAGATTAAATTTTAAACGTTTGAAAAAACATATAAATTTATAAATTTAAAGAAAAATTTTCTAAATGATTTAAAGGCAAAAGTTTTGTGAAAGATTTTAAAGCTTAGAGAAATTTAAATCAGAAGGATTTTAAAACATTGAAAAATGTTAATTAGAAAAATCAAAATGAGGTTTAATAGAAAAATTAGATAAGTACAAGCAAGAGTAAAGAAGCATCCATAATAAATTATTCAAACATAAAATAACATATTGATAAGATTTTAATAAAAATATATTGGAGATTGATCTCGGACTTCCAAGTGGATTTTCTCCTCAAGAATTCTAGAAAATGAGACTTCCAAAATTTCTAACTAGATTTCGTCGTCGTATGTTTTCTTTTAAGAAAATTAATTGAAAATATTAATAAAAAATTAAACAACTATTAGCAAGAATATATTAAATGTACCATAATAAAAACATTTAAATAAGCATATGTACAATAATAAAAATGTAAAAGAAACAATAATCTATAAATAAAATAAAATAGAAAACAAAATAAAATTAGTGGAGAAATATGAACAAGAAAAAATAAACAAATATGGAGAAAAAATATATAATATTAAATAACATATAAACAAAAAAAATATCAAAAATAGAATATTTGATAAAATATTTACACTTTATATATAGAAAAATCAAATATAATAATTTTTATCTTTTAGCGGTTTTGTTCAATAGAGTGTAAGTAGCTTGTCAATTTTTTTATTTTTGAAACAACTCAATAAAAAATGAGAAAATATTGAATAAACAATAATTGATGTTATGAAGAGAAAAAGAAAGAATTAAATTTAAAAAAAATGTTGAATTTAAAGAGAAATTAAAGATAAATGCATAAAGAATATAATTTAAGAATAAATTAACAAAGGAAAGAAATAATAATAATAATAATAACAAAAAGATAAACAACCAAATGTGGAGCAAATATCTATAATAAAAATTATAAAGAAATAAATGTAAAAGAAAGGAAAATAATAAAATAAGAAACAATAACTAAAAAAAATGTTAAATCAAAACTCTATACTCTTTTTGTTTGAAATGTGGATCGTTGGGACCTAAGTTTTACCATACATCTCCAACTAGGCAAGAATTTATCTTGTATGTTGGATTTTTGGTATTGTAGAGAGCTTTTTGGAGAAAAATAAAGATTTAGGAGTTTGTTAGAAAAGAAAACAAAATGAATACTGTAGATTTTTTGTTTTTTTAAGAAGAGATGTTAAGAGAAGTAGGGGCACTAGAGGTTAGAGGTTTGGATGATGGAGAGGGGATGTAGAGGTTGAAAAAATTCTCTAGAGTTTTTTTGTGTGCTTTTTTCTCTTTGTTGTTGTGCTTCTCATAGATAAAGAAGAAGAGAATATTTATAGCCAAAAAAGTTTCTTGGGATGGCTAAAAATTCAAAATGGCTAGTTTTTTTTTTTAATTTGAAAATAATACTAACTTTGACATTTCTTAATAAGCAAAACCAAATTCAAAAAGTTATCATATTTAGTTACTCTAACCAAACTATCTACAAAACTTTAAGAGTAGTTAAATAACAAATTTTTTTTACAAAAGTTGGTTAAAAACAAAATAAAAAAATAGTTAAATTAAACAAAAAATTAATTTAGCAATTAAATTAATTTTAAATAAGATCGGACAAAAATAGTTGGCCACAATGTGCCAACAAAAATGATGTGTCAGTATAGAGACCCAAATTTTTCCAAATTCGCACCCAATCAATTCTGGTTGCTATTTTTCCTTGGACAAGCCTTTTATTCCACAACATACCTAAAATGAAAGGAGAACGACCAATCATGATTTTAGGTCTTCCTCTACCACTATTGGTCTATAAAAAGATGAGAAACACCCTTTATTTTCTATTGATTATCTAGCACCTACATTGGGCTTCTTCTCAAAATTCTCAAGTTAGTAGTCTAAAGAATGAAAGTTCCTCTAAGGCATAGGGCTCTAAGGCATCTCATCCCGTGGAAACATGTGGTGAGAGGAATCAACCTAGAAAAAGACTAAAAAATTAGAAACCATCCCGAGGCATCTTTGAGTTGTATTCATTTTTTTTTTTTGTAATTCTTAATTTTCTTTCTTTACCAATCAAACATTACTGTAACAATGGTTTTTTATCTAATAATAAGTTTATTTTTTCATTAATTATGAGCTAAATTTTTCTTCAGAGTTCGACAATAATGTGAATGCCCAGGGGTTTTATTGCTTAAGTATTGTTGTGCTCACATCACTGTACTATCTTTGTATTCTCTTTGTTGATTTTAACAAAATATTTGGTAAATTAACTTGATCACCTTACTTTAGAAAACTAGTGAAACTTTAGTGTTGAGAAGGCTATGGTGTAAACATAATGGACAAAGGGATATGAGATTTAATGCAAGACCCGAACCTAAATTAAAAGTTAAAAGAAAAAATTTTGACTAAGTATGTAACTTGGCATTTTGGATAAGAAGGCATTTTAGTTTGAGTACGTGTCAAGAGCTTAAGGTAAGACAGTCTACGAGAAGGATTTGTGGTAAGACCTAAGTCTAAACACTCACAAGAGAAAAAGTTTTCGCGAGAAAAGTTGGTAGTTTTCAAAAGAAGTTATACAATAAGACCTTGGGAAGCTGTTAAGTGAAGTTATTCGTGGAATGATATTAAGCGAGAAGAAAGGTTTGTCAAGAAGATGTCAAATTTGATTTGACAAGGGTTAAAGTATAAGGTTAAGGTTTTAAACATGACTAAAATAAATAGAAATTTTACAAGTGTAAGGTTGAAATAGGAGCTGACAATCGGATAAAGAACTAAGGATGACTAATCTAGATTAAAAGAGTTATAGAGAATTTGGGTAACTAAGTAGGGGATGATGAATGTTTTGTTGAAATGCTAAAGTGTTGCCACTTGGTCTCCGCAAGAAGTCTTTGCGAGAAGAGAAAAGTTGATGAGTGAGTGCTTTTCTTTCAAAGTTTTGTGAGTGTTTCTCTCAAATTAATTTATGTTAAAAAATTTATTATGATTTCTCTTTACTGATTTGAAAGAAAAATTCAAATGAGAAATGTTTAAAAGAGATTTCTATGGAAAGTTTATATGTTTTCGATCATGATTTATAATGTTAAAACTTGATTTGATGATAAAATTTCAATACAATAAATAGTTTTCAAACCATTAGTTGTTTCTGTGAGATGATGCTAACTTTTATGTGCACATAAAAAGTTAAAGGCCACTATGAGTATACGGACTACATGGTGATGAAGTTGGTTTATGCGTTGAAAGAAGCGTATAATGCTAAGCGGCTTGAATAACAAGGACGAATCATGATACTCTCGGATGTTAATGATTCAGTAGTCTAAATGTGAAGTTATGTTATCTAGCATAGAGAGTGATACGGGATCCTTGGTGAAATGAAATGGTTGCAAAATGACTTGTTAAGCATAAAAAAAGGTTTATGCGAAATGAAATGATTTGTTGGTGTGTTTAAATGACTTGATATTATATTCGCGAAATGATTATGAAAAGAGTGATACGGGATCCTCACTGAGTCTTTTGACTGACGTTTTTCAAAATCTATCTTCCACGATCAGGCGTTTAGGCCAAGTAGAGAAGAAGGTTGAAGGATTTGCGGCCAGATGAGAAAGCTACTAGGCGTTTTAAGAGTTTATTTAATGTAACTTTAGGTCAAAGTGTTGTAAGTTATGTTCATCTAAATGCCTGTTACTAATAAAGTGTAAGTTTTGGCTAAATTGATCGCGTTAAATTTTTTGCATCAATAATGTTTTTGAATGTGGTTTTGCGTTCGGTACGACTTCTGTTGCTTTATGTTTTCTCTTGATAGTTTAAAAGAAATTGGGGTTGAATTAGTCAATAAGAAATTTCAAGGTTGTAACTAAATCGCATCTTATTTCCATTACTTCGGCGTTTTAGTTGTATTGCGGTTTAGGGTGTGACACTTAAAATCTAGGAATAGGAAACGTCATATCATCTTTAGAAATAAAGGGATGTCATGGGGTAAAGAAACTAAGCTTTGATTAATTTAAGATTTGGCTAACCCATGGGAACATTAAGTACTAGGTAGTGACTGCTTACAACTTCTAAAGGAACTTGATACAAAGTCGAATATGTGTAAGATTTTTGTTCATCACTTTTGTAGTAGAGCCCGAAAGGTTGAAGCATTGTTAGCCTCTGTTTAAACATCATTGTAATATACTGTTTTAAATTGCATCCCACACTATTCATAAATTCACTTTGATTACCTTTGGTTTCTGAAAAACGATACTGTTAAATATCTTTTAGCTATACCACATGCATTTAACTACAGGTTTAACTAAAGACAGACAGAAACAAAATGCACAACACTTTGGTAATCCAGTTCGGCAAATGTGCCTACATCTGGGGAGCCTCTTTGCTCAGATCAGGAATATTATTAAGATTCATCATAAGTGTAGATACCGTATTTTGTCCTACATTTTTCATTATTTATTTATTTATTCATGTTTATAAAAGAATTTGAATTTGAATTTAATTTAAATTTTAAATTTTAAATCTTAAATCTTAAATTTATATTTTTTTTTTAAAACAAGAAACATATATACTTTTTTTTAAATAAAAAAAATGTTGATTCCCCCTATTTTCTCTCAACCACCCCCTATCTTTGTCATCACGCTCCCATGTTGTTCTACACTCCCAGTCTCCTACCTTCTCCTATTTCCACTTCGCTCAAGAATCTAAAGGTAAACTATCAATCTTGCCTGGCCCTATAAAAAGAGAAGGAGGAGATTTTGGGAGGGAGACTTATATCAAAAAGAAAAAAATTCTTTTGAATCTGTTTCAGAAATAATTTGAGAAGATCATTTTGCATCGATTGGATTTAAAGCAGGCCTGGTAATTTTTTTTTAATTTAAGTTGATTTAAATTACTACCAAATTCATTGTGGTTTTTTTCCATGGTCGATGATTTTGCGTTAATTATTTGGCACCCATTTGGGTGCTGTGTTAATTATTGATTTGAATTAGTTATTTGGTGTTGTAAATTGGTGTTGTACTGTGTTAATTAATTATTGTTTAGCTGTTGTTAATTATTATTTGAATTACCCATTTGTTTGATGCGTTAATTATTCGTTTGATACCCAATTAGCATGTTGGTCTTTAGCACCCATTCGGTATCTGTTTAAATTATTTGGCATCTGTTTCTTGCATTAATTAGCACCCATTTGGTATTGTTTTAATTATTTGGCGTCTGTTTCTTAACATCCAATTGGTTTTGTTTTAATTATTTGGTATTTGTCTCCTGCATTAATTAATTAACATCATAATATCCTGTGTTACTCATCTGACACCCATTTTTGTACGTTAATTATTCAGGTAGTGCATTAATTATTTGGCACCTATTTGGCTTAGCATCTGCTAATTATTTAGCACACTCATTTGACCTATTAATTAATTAGCATAATCATTTAGCATATGCTCCTGTATAATATTTAGTGTCCATTTGGCATATGTGTATATAATATTTAGTGTCCATTTGGCATATCTCTGTATAATATTTAGTGTCCATTTGGCATATCTCTGTATAATATTTAGTATCTATTTGACATATGTCTATATAATATTTAGTATTCATTTGTCATACCCCGTATAATATTTAGTATCAATTTGACATTCTGGGTTAATTATGCATTTTTTTTAAAAAAAAAATTAGCATCATGTATTTGGCAGTATCCATTTTTCATTTGGCCTATTAACTAATCACCTTTTTTTTTAAATTTTTTTTTGACATCCTCCATTTTGATTTAATTATTTGATCTCGTTAATTATTTGGCACCCATCTCATGTGTTAATTACTGTTGTGTTCATTTGAATTATTTGCATCCATTATTAATTAATGAATTAGCATTCTGCCATAATTATTTAGCATCCATTTGGCTACTGTGTTGTCTATTTGCATAACATTTGGTATTTTGCAATTAATTATTTGCATTTGGGTTAATTATTCATTCGTTAATTAATTAACATTAATTAATTATTAGACATCTCGACATCATGGCTTGGACTGCATATTTTACATGTTGTATATGTTTACATCCTACTCACATTATCTATATATTTATTTTATGTATTTATTGTATATCTCTGAATTATTTGATGTCAAGCTCCTCATATTATTTTATCTCAACATCTTATATTATTTATTTCACAAGCACTTCTCAAATTTTACAATGTTTTTGTCATTATTATTATTTATTTTTCAATTTAAATATAAAAACCTAAATTGGAGAAAAAGTATTGTTTTTTTATGGATTTTATAATTTAAATTCCATAAATACATAAAATTTTTCCATTTAAAATTTAATTAATAGATTGTTTTTGAAATTATAAACACATTTCATATTTTAAATGAGACTAAGTAGTGTTTTCTATGAATTCGTTAATTTTTAGATACATGAAATTTCTCATTATACACCTATGATGGAGATTAAATATTGAAGTTTGATATTTTAATATTCTTGAGGTGAATATAAAAATTAGTTTTTTAAAACAAAAATAAACTTCATTTTTTCTAATGGCTCCTATGCCACCCATAATTATCAATTCATGCTTAAGTTTTATTTTCTTCGATGTGAATTGATAACCATGGGACATTTTAAAAAAACCTAAATAAAAAACTTTGTTTTGTGAACCCCTATAATTTAGTTTAAAAGATAAAATTGGATAACCATTTTATGGGTGTTGTAGGGTACTAACACCTTCCCTACACACAACTGACTCCCAAACTTAAATCTCATGAACGTAGACCATTTTTTTTTCTCTTTGGGTGATCAATCACACCTTAATATGGTTGGTGGCGACTCCAAATTATTTATTCATTGAAATTAAATAAACGGGAAGGTCGGTCGCTCCGCGTCGCGATCACGTTGCGACAATAAGTAACATGTCTCACTAGTTACATAAAAGATAGTTATAACAATAACTAAACAAACTTCAGACTCCCCCTGAATATAACCAGAATGTTGTTGAAGAAAACTTCACGCTCCCCCTGAATCCATGAGTTGATCCCTCAACTCATTGTCCTTCATGAATATTCCTTCTCTTCTCAAAGAATGCTACTTTCCACGGAATCTCCATATTCAACAATATTAAATCATCATCAATAAAATGATCACCCTTTTTCAAGCTTTCACAGCCTACCAGGACGTTCGATTTTTCTTTAAAAAAAACAATCTTTTTTCCGTCAAGAGGCTATCATCGTCATACTGCAACATATATAGCCTCTCATCATCCTTTTCCATTGAGATCACAATTTCCTTATTAACAGGAAACAATCGTAACCAAACATCCCTAGATATTAGGAAGATTTGGAATTTATAAAATAGTTGTTTAAAAAAAATAATTTATTTGACAAAAATAATATCTCAACAGTTTCATTAAGTCACATTCATAAACAATTTAAATTATTATTAGTTCTGTGGGTTCGATACTCAAAATATTTTGAGATTTTACTTTATTGACAATGTATGGTTGCATTTATACCTAGCTCACTCATATTTTTTGTACCTAGCCCACTCATATTTTTATCACTTACGCATTTGGTTGATCAATGGGCCACTGCTACGTACGAATGAGCTAGGTATAATTGTACTTGCGAACAAGAAAAGAAGAACAAATATTCTTTAATACATTTATCTTTACTTTTTTTGACCGTTTTGTTTAAAATTAATTCCAAAAAAAAATTGGAAAGAAAAAATTAATCTTATTTTTTCCTTTAAAACAACTCTAGATTTGGAAAAAAAAAATACACAACCTTATTTTCTTCATGTCTGTGTTCTTCCACTCTAAGCTTGTTGTCCTTCACCGGTTTCTAGAAAAATTTCATTGATTTCATCCTATTCTCCAATGAGTGCATGTCATTAACGATCAAAAGACATGCTAATTAATCTAAGAAGCAATTGGTTTTGATGATTTAGTACAAAGATTGCACTGATTTTGGGTTCAAATTAGTGGATTCATCCAATACAAATACTAAAAAGTTATTGTAGGTAAAATAAATATAGAAAAATAAAAAATATATATATGAAAATAGAGATTTTTTTTTAATATCTCAAAAAGAATTATTTTATAAAAATAGAGATTTATCTTTAATATCTCAAAAATAATTATTTTATCTCCAATAAATAACGATAAAATGTCACTATTTATAGATCCTTTGCCAACTAAACTAAAATGTGATACTACTTTTATATTAAACATGTTTAGTCAATAAAACACATGAATAACATACACTAACATACAAGGGAAAGTGGAAGACAAGACACTTGCTCTTTGAAACACTAACTATGATCAAGTATCTATTTTGCTATATAATTTTATAATAGAAACAAAATTGAAATTCCTAAAATATGTGGAGATGAAATTGACACACAAAAGTATGGGGATAAAAATATACACAATTTAATAATATAATTAAACTATGAATTTAAATTATG
>JBBPDI010000005.1:17690133-17703765 GCA_037974545.1 Cucumis variabilis | reverse complement strand
ATAAAAAGTATAGGACCAAAATAGAATTTAAACCTTTAATATTATATTGAGTAATTACTCTTTTATGAAAAAAAAATGGTTAGTTTTAAAGAAAATATCAATAAAATTTTGGAAAAGGAAACTAATAGAATTAGATAAAAAGTATAGGACCAAAATAGAATTTAAACCTTTAATATTATATTGAGTAATTACTCTTTTATGAAAAAAAAATTGTTAGTTTTAAATAAAATATCAATAAAATTTTGGAAAAGGAAACTTTACTGGGTGGCAAATTGTGAATAATAATTTATGAGATAAGAAAATTGCTATCAGATGATAAAAGAAATTTAATAGTACATATTTTTTTTGCATATTTCGAATATGACAAATAATTAATGATATCAGACAGATAGCGGAAGGTTATCAGAAGGTTATACATTTTTAAATTTGCTACTTTTGTAATTTAGAAAATATAGTGACATGGACCCCATTATCATAAACTTTTTTGCTATTTTGCAAATGTCCCTTTAAAGTATGTCTATACCTTTTTTTTTTTTTTTTGTATTTTTCATTTTGTAGGAATGATACTTTTTAGTGTATAAAGTATATTGACTTCATCAAGTGTATCAAAAGTATTAGTTGTGTACCAAATATATCAAAAATATGTCAAGTATATCCAACGTGTATTAAATGTTTGAAATGTATGATGTAATATGTATTTTGTTTTACACTTTAGAGGCAAAACTTGTTTTTTTTTTTTAAAGTAATAAGTTGGGTTATGAACCTAATTCTTAAAAGTCATTTGATACCAATTAAATTCTAAAATAAAATTCTTAGAGATGCTGAAAATTGATTAAAATTCTTTAAATTAATATATAATTATATTTTTAAATGATAAATAAATAATAATAACATATTATAGAATAATGATTTTAAACAACAAAACAAATATATATATATATATATATATATAACAAAATGTCATACTCTATTGGTAATAAATTATGATAAACTACCCTCTGTATTTATTATACCACAAATATTAATCTATTATTGTCTTCTGTATATCGTTATCTATCATAAATATATAAAAATATTTTATTATATTTATAAATATTTTTTTAATTTATTTTATTAGATTTGAAAACAATCTTATACCACATTATTATTATAAAGACAATGTATATTTTTAAAACATAACCATTAAATTTGTGAGGCAAATTTCATTGACTAACGAAAAGCACGAGTGACTCATTCACAACTCAAAATCTACAATTTATATTAAAGTTATTGAAAATATTTTTTAATATAGCAATGTGTCATTGTCTATTGATAATAAATTAAATCTCTATATTATTTCTTTATTAATATAGATATTAATAGATTTTATTTTCTAAAATCTCCATTTTATTTAAATAATCTCCAGAGATGATATAAATGGATCCATTTTATAATGATAAACAATTTCATATTTGACTTAAAATTTTAAACAATTTCATATTTGACTCATTTTTTCTATATTTAAAAACAACGACTGCATTTAAATTCAAAAGACAATCATCGATAAAGTATAATCTTATTTACAAAATCAATTTGCATACATGAATTGTCATATTGTTATTTTATACGAAGAATGTCGAAAATGATATAGTAATGCATACATACCTTCCAATTTTCCGATTTCAGTTGACAGTCTCATTTTCTTTCTAATATTTTACTCAAAAACTCTTTATTTTGTTTTTGAATAATTTTACAATTTTCAGATCAAAATGAAACTTTTCAAAATTTAGAATGATAATTTTGTATGATATTAACTAAAGTGTATATTTTTAAAATTTTAAGTTTTTGTTCATTCTAGAAAGTTAAAAGGCAAATCTTCAACTCAATGAAGATCACAACCACGTTTAATTTGATTGTGTAGTAAATTGTAATTTGAGTCTACCATAAATTTTGAATTTTCGGTCAATTTGATAATTTATTTTTTAAAAAAAGTTTGTTTTGATTGATTTCTCTAAGATGAATTATTTTATAAACTAAATTTTAAAAAAATACATTTTATGAACTTGCCTAACACCACAATTTTTTCAAAATAACATTTTTACAAATTTAAATACTTCACAATGTGAACCAAACTCACCCTACATAACAATTTTAGAAGTCTTTCAAGATGTGTATAACAATATATTAATAATACTAATGTATTGAGAGTAATACTTATCAACTTAATAGTTAGTTCGATCTAAATTATTATTTATTCACTTATATATTTTGTATAAGTATAATTTAATTACAATGTTATTATAATATTTCGAGTTTAGAAGGGAATATGAATGAACTGATGTTTCATCTGAATAAAAAGGGTTCTGAGGACATAAAAGTAAGGTTAAATGAATTAAAAGTTACTATTTATACTAACAAGGTACACCTTCTTTTTCGATATTTGGATCATAAAAACTCAAATTTAGTTAAACGTTATTAGCTATTTTATTATATTTTATAAGTATTTTGTTTCATTTGAATTTTTTTTGCCACGTTTAGAAAGGCATGAAAAAAATATAAACTCATTGAATATTTTTTCACCCTATCCATATTTAATACAGTGAATTTGAAATACATGAGAAGGGAAAAGAAAAAACATAATTGAGCAGAAAGTTAAATGCACAGAAAAGCTAAATAGTTAAAATGAATTCATTGGAGTTAAAAATAATTTAATTAATCTGAATTAGGCTGCACCTGCATATATAACATCCAAACCATCATATAATTCTTGTCAATATTTACATAGTTATATACGTAATATATTTTAGCTTTGCAATATTGTTTTCAAGTGAATCAACAAAAAGTAATTGAGACATCTATATATTATCTCCATTGTTAAAACTTAAAAGAATAATTCTTAGAACATGCTATTTAGAACGTAGATTTTGGTTTTTAAAACATCATAAGTCATATTTAAATATATAATTAAATTCTTTTAGTGAAATTACCTTTCCCGTCTCCAAGTTTGAAAGAATACGTGTGTTTGGTCTTAAGTTAAAAGAAAAAAACTCTTTTAATCTTTAAGTTTATAAGAATAAATCCATTCGATCCTAAGTTTTTAAAATGTTTTTAGTTCATGCATATTTAAAAATAGGTTTAAAAGATCTTTATATTTTTTATTTTAAATAATTATATGACATTTTCAAATATAACAAAAATTTGAAAATATCTACAAAATATATATAAAAAAAATCTATCAAAATCTCAATAATCAATCTAAGTTTTTTTTTTAATATTTTGTAAATAATTTCAATTTTTTACTATCTAGAACGAATTTATCTTTTAATAAAAATCATATTTTCTTTAAAACTATTGTTATTTAATTGTAAACACCATGTAATAATCTTTGAAAAATCAAACAAAAAAACTTCTATAAGCTATTAAACCTAGTTTTAAAAACTTATAGAATGAAAAGATACATTTTGAAAACTAAAAAACCAAATGATTTTATTATTATAAACCTAAAGATTAAATAATACACATATTCGTCCAAACTTGAGAATTAAAAATTAATTTTTCAAAAAAATTATATTAAGGTTTCGTAGATTGTTTACTTTTATACTTTAAAAAAAAGTGTTTCCATAAGTTAAATTAGATATATGATCAATTACATGGATTAGGTCAAATATATTGTAGTCTTAGTTATAAATGTTTTTTTTTTTAATTTAGGACTGTTTGCATGTTTGATAAAAAAAATTTTAAAAATTAGATTCATAGCACAGACTCATTTATTTTTGCAAAAATAGTAAAAGAAAAAAAATCAATTAATATGATACATTTGATATATATATGTTATCCCTAATATACACATCTAATACACATGACACATACTTAATATACCAAATGTTTAGAGAGTTATGATAAAAGATTTTGAATTTTTGTTAAAGTATTGGAAAAAGATAAATATATATTTATTACGAAAATAAAAACTATGCACAAACGCATATTATTATAATCTAAATTAAAATAATTTACACCAAAAACATAAGCTATTATAGTGGTAGATATCATATTTTGTCATATATTTTTTATTATTTATTTATTTATTTATGTTTTTTTAAATTTTTATAAAAGATTGAAATTGAATTTAAATTTAAATTTTGACTTTAACTTTTTTTAAAAAATAAAATAAAAACAAAAATATTTTTTTTAAAAAAATAAAGATAAAAATAAATAAGTTTTTTTCTTCCCTATTTTTCTCAACTATCCCCACTATTTTTGTTTCCCTTGTCACCACGCTCCTACTCTCTCACTTTCTGTTCGACAGTCTTCACTCAACTTTTGATCTAAAAATAAAACGAAGCTGAGATTTTTTTTTCAGGGAGGACGTTGAGATTTTTAGAGAAAAGGTACACTTTTACTTTTAGGATGCGTTTAGAGGAGATGAGTTATGGAGGAAAATGATTATGATAATTCTAGGATTATAATAATCCTATTTTTCTCAACCATCCCCTCTATTTTTGTTTCCCTTGTCACCACGCTCCTACTCTCTCACTTTTTGTTCGATAGTCTTCACTCAACTTTTGATCTAAAAATAAAACGAAGCTGAGATTTTTTTTCAGGGAAGACGTTGAGATTTTTAGAGGAAAGATACACTTTTACTTTTAGGATGCATTTGGAGGAGATGAGTTATGGAGGAAAATGATTATGATAATTCTAGGATTATAATAATCCTAGTGTTATGATAATATGTGTTTGGGGTTAGAGTTATTATTGGTAGTGTTATGGTAATATGTGTTTGGGGTAAAGATTATTGTTGTAGTATTATGATAATATGTGTTTGGGAGAAGGGTTATAATTGTGGTGTTATTATAAGTACATGTGTTTGGGGGAAGACTTATGAATGTATTATGATAAGATGAAGTAGAAAAATTTGTAGGGTTATGAAAAGATGAAGTAGGAAAATTTGTAGGATTATGAAAAGATGAAGTAAGAAAATTTGCAGGATTATGAAAAGATGAAGTAGGATAGTTTGTAGGGTTATTTAATCCTAATCCTAAAAGATGAAAACTCTGGGCCTAAATAAGGTTTGGGTTGTAATCCTTTTTCTAATCCCCTAAATCTTCACCTCAAACACACCTTAACTGTAAAAAAAATCTTTTCATTTGCTTGTGATTTGAGAGATTTTTTTCATATGCTTGTGATTTGGGAGAATTTAAGAGGATTGAGAAAGAAGTTTATTCTCCAAATCAAAGGTGGTTTCAATTTTATTAGATTTAAGTCAATCCTGTTTTATATGTAAGTTTTTTTTTTATTTAAGTCAATTTAATTAATTCAGCTTGAAATTTATTGTGTTTTTTTTTAATTCATGGTTCATGAATGATTTGATACTCATTTGACATGGTGCTTTAATTGTTTGACATCCTACTTTAAGCATTTGACACTCATTTGGCATCTGTGTTAATTACCCATTTGAATTATTTACATCATGCATTAATTAATTAGCATCTTGACATTGTTAATTATTTGGCACCCATTTGACATCATGTGTTAATTATCCATTTGACATCATGTGTTAATCATCCATTTGACATAGTGTGTTAATAATTATTCATTTGACATCCTGTCTTAATTATTTGCATTAATTAGTCTGGCATACTGTTAATTAATTATTTGACCTACACGCGTTAATTACCTGTGCATTAATTAATTATTTTGCATCCTACATGATGCATTAATTAATTATTTTGCATCCTGCATGCTTCGTTAATTAATTATTTTGCATCCATGCTTCGCTAATTAATTATTTTGCATTAATTAATTATTTTGCATTCTGCATGCTGCGTTAATTAATTATTTTCATCTTGTATGGTGCGTTAATTAATTATTTTGCATCCTGACATCTTGCATATTTTTGCATCCCGCTTTCTTTTGCCTTTATTTATTTGTTTGTTTATATTATCTTTGTATTTATTTTATCTCACCATATTACCTTATTTATTTTACAAGTATCACCATATTAGCTTATTTATTTTACAAGTATTTCTCAAATTTCATAAAGTTTTGTCGTTGTTATTATTATTATTATTTATTTATTTATCAATTTAAATATAATTTAAATTCTTTGAATACAACCATTTGAATACATCAAATTTCTCCATTTGAAATTTAATTAATAAATTATCTTTGAAAATATAAACCATTTCATACTTTTAAATGAGACTGAGCAGTGTTTCTATGAATTTATTAATTCTTGGATACATGAAATTTCTTATTAGACACCTATGATGGAGATTAAAATATCAAAGTTTGGTATTTGAATATTCTTGAGGTGAATATAAAAAAAAATATTTTGAAACAAAAATAAACTTTATTTTTCTAATCTCCTATGTCACCCATAATTATGTTTTGTGAACCATTTACTTTAAAAGATAAAATTGGGTAACTATTTTATGGGTGTTGTAGGGTGCTAACATCTTCCTACACACAACAGACTTTTGAACTTAAAGATTATGAATTTAGGTAGATCATCTTTTTGTTTAGGTGACCAATCACACCTTAATATGGTTGGTGGCGACTTCAAAATTATTTATTTATTAAAATTAAATAAACGAGGAGGTCGGCTGCTTCGAGTCGCGGTCACATCGTGCCAAACCTAATTGTAATAACTTAGCACTATAATTATCTTTCTCCTTACCCGAAACGTCTTTTAGAAAAAAGTGTTTCACATTTGTTGGCTATAAAGTTGATAAAGATCAACTTATTAATTACAAAAATGTCATGACTTTATTCAGCCAACTGACATTTGGAATATTTACTTAGTATTAAATTAAATTTTCTCTAATATTTTGTCATTTTCAACTTTTATGTATATAAATACGTGTATCAAATCAAGTATATCAGATGTATCATGTGTATCAAATATATCAAGTGTGTATCAGGAGTACCACTGGGTTGTATTTATTCTTTTTCTTTCTTTTACCATATTTGTAAAAGAGAAAAATCATGTGACAAGCTTGTAAATTCCTAAATTCAAATCGTCATCTATTACAATTCTCTTAATTTTACCATGGCTTTCTTTATTTTAAATCTAAAAAAGATTTTATTAAAAAATTTATCTCATATATATTTAATATTGCCCCTGTATCTAAGTTCTAAATGTAATGTGCTGTAAATTAAATGATTAAAATTAAAGGAAAGAGAAACTAATTATTTAATTTTAAGGGATTAGGTGTAGAAATTGGGTTAGATGCAACGAAATCAACATCCACTACCATTAAATAGATTGATCTGCTTTATTTCAAAGAAAATCCCAAAAAGTGTTCTAACATTTCAAGAGTTGTAACTATTTATTTTATAGAAAAACAAAAAAGAAAGAGAAATTTGTGAACATTTAAAGATCAAATGATGTGAATTGTTCGTTTACATATACTTTAGTAGTTAGATTCTGTTTCATATATGTAATCTAAATAAAGTTCATATACACGAATATAATACACCATTTATTCTTGTTAATTATTTCAACTAAATAATTGTATAATGAAAAAAAAAACATGATTGAATTTTCAAACAATCTCCAACTATAAGTTCACGATATTTTAAATCTAAATCTAGATCATCACCTTCATACGTACAAAAAAAGATATATCACTTCATCATATAACCAATTCGACTTTAAATAGTGGTAACAAAAGACAAATGATACATGATTGTCTATCAAAACATATCTTCATTGCTAGAATTTCATTGTTTCAATATCTATGGTTTTGATCATACTCAATACAAACACAAAATAATATGACATGCATGTAACCACTTAATTAGTATGAATAGTTATAACAAAATAACAAAAGTGATAATTAAAAGATGTAAAAGCGGAACGAGAATGTAAAGATTATTCCCATGTAACTTCATTCACATACATATACACGTAGTTTGTATAGATTTTTTTTATTGTACGGTTTTATATGAAAAATTCAGTCTTTGTCAATATAGTTTTTTAACTTTTCAAAGAAAATATTTATTTTTGACAATTTAGGATGATTATCCATTTTTTTCCTCTGAGTACCCAACAACATGGTGGGATAAAGATTCAAGTTTCTACCATTTTAATTAAGATATATTTTCTAAACATATTCAAATTGGCACTATTTATGATTGCTAGGGCATGCTTTTTATTATTATGATTATATTCGAAATTGATACTTAGAACTATAAGTTTAAACAACTTTAGTTCTAAAAAAAAGTTTAAAAAATTCAAGTTAGATAAGTTGACTTGACAACCAAACATAAATTTTATAATTCCATATGAATTTTATAACTCCATATTAAACAACCATGCATCAATCCCAAACAATGACTTAATAATTCTTAAGACTAAATAACTTTTATGTTTAATATCTCCATTCTCTACCCTAGATACGCTTTAGTTTTGAAAGATAATGGGTAATTCTTATACTAAAACCAATTATATAGAATATGCCATTTTATAAGAGTTTGCAAAACATATATATTTTTACACGAGACCTTTTCTTTTAGAACAATGGTGGATGAAAGCTCTCACATTTTTGTCAATCTGTATCTATTAATTATAGATAATAGTAAATATTCAAAGTCTATAAGTATCTATCACAAATAAAAAATGACATTTTATTATATTTAAATATTAACGTCTTTTTTATTATTTGTTCTTGTAAGATTTTGTGTGGCTTGAGGTCTCATCTCTTGGCCTTCAAATCTTAACCTAGTCTTGTGAACTAATAAAATAATTAATAATTATTAATAATAAAGAAAGAAAAGAAAATTGAGAGATTAATTCAAATCATAGTTAGTATTCTCTTATATTTGATATCAAAATTAAATCCCACACAATTGTAACTCTTATTCACCAAACCAAAACTATTTCTTGCGTATCTAAAGATTAAGTTAAATTAATTGGGTTGGTTTATATAACTAATACATAATTTAAACATATTTGTGTCTTGAGGCATAACTAAATTATTTGTTTAGTCACACAATTCATTAATTTGGAGACATTTGGGATTTAGAATGAGTTGTTACAGTATGATAATTTTTGAGTTATTATAGTCCGTAATTGGGCTTCAAATTATTATAGGATGATTTATAATGAATAGTCCATGTTCGGAGTCTTGATTATTTTGATATGTGTTATAGTAGTCTATGATTAGAGTGTAGATTATTATAGTCTGAATTATAACAATATGTAAATTAAATATAGGTATTAGATCGTGTATAATTTTTTGTACCATTATTCTTTATCATTCGAGTAATCAATTTCATTTTTTTAAAATTGTGTTTATTTATAATATAAAAAATAATCAATTTTTACCTTACTAGTTAATTTATTTAATAAATTGTTTACTAGATTTTGAAATAATTTTTTCTAGACGTTTGTCACTTTAACTAATTTGAAAAAGATAGTGTTTTTTCCATATCACAATATGCTAAATTCAAATTAAAATAAATTATTATTTTAATATTGAATTTCATTATTGGAAAATTATAATTTTTTTATCAAATTATATTTGAAAATGAAACTATTACAAAATATATCTATAATAAATTTTTTTAAAAAATCATAAAGCTTGAAATATAATTAGTTTTTGTTTAGCCACTCAGTTTTTTCCAACATTGTAATATTTAAGTTTAGAAAATAATATAAGTCTTCAAGCCCGTTTAACTGACCAATAAAAAAGTGATTAAACTAAATTAGGGATATTTACACATGCTTCCTAAATCAATATACTTAATTGTATAATTGCAGTCCTGTTATTTTATACAAAAAATGTGGCATAAATTTATTTTCAGTTCTTCCTATATATAGTAGGGGAATTTACCAAAAGGAGCAGTATATGAAATTTATTTGATATATATTTAGCACTATATATACTAGCATTAGTTTTAAACAAAGAATATAAGAAAGATAATTTTAGAAAGATAATCTAGTAATAATAATAATTTTAAAAAATTCAAAAAAAAAAAAAGAAAAAAGAAAAATGAGAAAGTGTATTTTAAAAAATATTATCATAATTAAACTAAGAAAGATTTAAAAAAAAAGTTTTTCAAGAATTCATTTTTATTTAAACCTTTTCGATTACTTAAAATAAAAACACAAATGTATTTAACTAAACTCTTTTTTAAAAAGTATTTTTATATATAAGTTTTATTTGGTTTGTTATATATAATAAAAGTGTTTTTATTAAAAGTTTCATGGTTGATCAATGGCAAACGAAGGTTAGTGGCAGCGTTCGTTGTAGTTGGTTATCGAAATTTTGTTGATGGAGTCACCAAAAGTGGTGGTCAGAGATTTACTGGCGAGGGTCACCGAAGGTGGTGTCCAAAAGTTGTTCGATGAACTTTCCAACTCTTCAAACAAACGCTCCCTTAAGGTTGAAGAATAGTAAGGAAATGTGGGTTATTTAAAATCCTAATCTTAATCTCGAACTAAAACTAAACCTAACTCAAACAAAGAGAGACTTATTATAGTATCCAATCCACCTGACTTATAAAAAAATCCAATAAATAAAAATTACACTTTATATAAAAATTAATAAGACAAGAAAGAGATGAGAGATGCAATAATATATATTAATATAAACAATATTAAAGTCGTTGTAAAAACAGTTCATAACCAAAATACGAAAATCGAGAAGATATAATAGTAAAATAAAATATAAATAAATGAAATAATTAAAGAAATAAGAAATTAAGGAGATTAAAAAATCTCATAAATTTCCACTTTCTCCAATTTTCATGGAATCATCTCCAATGTGTGTATCTATAATAATTTCACCAAATGTCACTATTTATTAGACAATTTGACAAGCATGATGTGACATTACATGACCACTAAGAGGTCATGTTTGCTTGACATATGATGGACACTAAGAAACTATATTTGGTTGACATGTGACTATGACCACTAAGCACACTAATGGATAATAAAATGTACATCTATATTCTATTTTAATATTTTTAATATTCCCCCTTAGATGCTCATTATATATATAAAATATGCCTGGTTAAAATTGTACTAGGAAAAAATCCAATGGAAAAAAATCCTGGTGAAGGAAAAAAAGTACATATTTCATATATACTTATAAAAACAAAATTTACTTCCACTCATAGTAACATGACTTGAGATCTCTGAGTCGCTGCATTTCAATGTTGTGCATCAATTACATTAAGATATGGTACTTCTGGACCAAGAAGTTCTTCATTATCATCTCGATGTTGAAATATATCTTTTTTCACATCTAGAAAACGAACTTGCATTGGAATGTTCAATGGATGTGCTTTATCCATATAAAATCTTTTCAAAACTTTTTTTTTTGTATAAGTTGATTGATGAACAAATATTCCATCTGCCAAATACTCAATTTGTAAACCAAGGGAAAATCTTGTTTTTCTGAGATCTTTTATCTCGAATTCTTTCTTAAGATATTCTACTGTCTTTGAAAGGCTTTTCAAGAGTTTCAATTATATTTAAATCATCAACATATATAGTTATAATAGCAAATCCTGACTGTGATTTCTTTATAAAAATGCATGAGCATATTGGATTATTTTGATATCCTTCCTTCAGCAAATATTCACTTAGGAGATTGTATAACATTCATCCTAATTGTCTAAATCCATATAATGATCTTTGTAACTTTATTGAACATAATCTCCAAGAACTTGATTTATATGTTTTAAGCATCTTAAATCCTTCTGGGACTTTCATATAAAATATCATATAAAGAGTGAGCTGGTAACCTCCCGTGCTTTGTCCCATATTCAATTCTTTCACCAATAACAATAGAGTCAGAAAAATTGATTGTAGCATTACCAATCATTCGATCATAGAATGGAGCTCGTAAAGTATTCATAAACATAGATGTAATTTATTTGTCTGTTAACAGTGGTTGAACCTCTACGACCATATCTCTCCACCGTTAAGCATATTCTTTAAAGCTTTCTGAATTCTTCTTCTCCATCTGTTCATGTCTAAACGATCTGGAGCCATATTAATATTATGTTTCTATTGCCTTAGAAATGCATCAGCTAAGTCCTTCCAAACATGAATCTGTGCATTATCTAATTGAATATACCATTGAGTAACTGGATCAATCAAACTGTATTGAAAGCAATAGATCAACAATTTATCATTACCAATATGAATTGCCATCTTTCTATAATATATTATAAGATGACTCATTGGACACAATGATCCATCATATTTGTCAAATTCTGAAACTTTAAACTTTGTTGGAATGATCAAGCTTGACACTAAGCACAACTATGTTGCATCTATATATCCATAAACGTCAGTCCCTTCAATTGCTCGCAATCTTTCTTCCAAAACATCAAGTTTTCGTTCATCCGGAGTGTTTTCATTTTATCCCATGTCTTGAATTTTAGCCTGAGCCTCCAATTGTTTTATATCTGGGATAGGGGGTGGAACAGCAAAAAGCGAATTCATAGCAACATAGTGTTGAGTGGTTTGAGACTACGAAACATTCATGTGCCATGGTGTAAAACTGGATTGCTTGATTGTGTTGTTTCTACGACGACTTTTCCTTTTCCTACTGAAAACAATTCCAGTATTTTTTAAACTTGTTCTCCAAGATTATTAATATCCTGTCTCATTTTATCCATGTCTTTATCATGTACTTCCATGATTCGACTTTTATGTCCCGTATTATAAGAATGGAAAATTGGAGTAGAATGAGCTATGTTTTTCTTTGTTGATTTTGAAAACTTGAAAGACCAAAGAGAAAGGGAGAAAGAGAGAGGGAAAAAAAAAGTAAAACAAAATCAAAAGTAAAACAAAATCAAAAATCAAAAGTAAAAAGTAAAAAAAAAAACTAAAAGAAAATAAGGTTTTCATATACTTTTAACTATAATAAAAGCAAATACTAGTCTCCTTATTATTTTTTCTAATATTTAGTTAATTTTAGAAAATATAAAAGTTTTTATGTACCTCTACAAGGTAAATATTACTCTCTTTTAAAGTATGTATGAAGCCAAATATCCAATTTCTAGAGAACTAAGATAGATAAAAAGTTAAGCAGAATTTCTTTCAAGAAAAAAAAATATCGATAATGTAGAAAATACTATGATTGAACTTAAAAAAAAAACATAAAAAATATGTATGAAAGAAATAAATATCCTCACTAATTCTCTACCTTATCTTCCATACCATGGTTTTCAATTGCTATGATCCCCCTCTGCCAGTCACCTCTGCCAACCAATCTCGTCGATAATTATGATGAACTACATTGATTATCTCTCTAACGAGTAACAATGAACTCTAAATGACCAATTTAAACAACTAAATTAGATCAATCATATGCTAAAAATACGCAAACAATCTGATTTTAAATATAAACATACAAACAATTCTGTCTGTATTTACTACACTTAATTAAAATAATAACAATAGTAATTTCTTTTTTATTTTTCAATAAAATTTTTTAGGGATGTGAAGGACACTTTTTACACTGAGATTTAGAAACATAATACAAAAATGATTAGAAAATGGTGAGCAGAAAATGACACTAAAACAAAAAAAAAAAAAAAGAAAGAAAGAAAGAATAATAATGCTAATAAAACTCTCTTTTGTCACCAAAAATTGAAAACATGATCATCAACCAAATCTCAACACTGTTT
>JBBPDI010000005.1:17664755-17683755 GCA_037974545.1 Cucumis variabilis | reverse complement strand
TTCCTCCAAATCAAGCGCAAGCATCCAATCGAGAGAGAATCAGAGGATCAAATTCTAGAGATTGAACCACATCGCATCAAATCATCAAGAATACAACACCAACTCAAATTCAACTCCACGAACTAAATTTCTCCAGAGATCTCGTAGAAACACGTCCCAATAAAGAGTCAAACGAGACACCGAAAGATCTGAAGATGAGAAAAGTATACCTTGAATGCATTCTAGAAAACCTTGAAACGAAGATGATAATGGAACATATACATCAACCACACAGTAATCAATATATCCAAACAATTCAATCCATCTACCATCCAACACAATCTTTAACTATTGTAAAGTCATCACAAATAATACTAAAGGATAACGTAAAGAAAGCCAAAAAAGTTTTACACTAAAGGAAGGCTTTGACAAAAACAGTAATCATACAAAATAAAATATCTAATTAAAATAAACATGAATATTAACATAATTAAAAAAACACAACGTGAAAAAATAATTATTCATTACAATAGGTACAATAAAATAATTTTTAAAATAAAATCAACCAAAATAAGTGGATAATCGTAAATAGCGTGATTATAGGGGATGATAAAATTTTAAATTCAAATTATTATTAACCATACGTACTATGTATTATTTGATAAATTTTCTATAAATAATTTGAATTTATGTTTGCCATTATTTTGGGGATATGATTAATATTTGAATTCAAAATATTATGAAATATAATGAATAAAAAACAATTGAAATTCTCTTAGCCATTTTTTTTAGGAAAAATCGTTTTTAAACACAAGTCTTATGAATTATATAAATAAATGTTAATTAAATTGATTTAAATACTAAAAATCCAAAAATATGCTATGTATTATGAGCATATTTATGGGATATTAAGGAAATATTGTCCAGTCCAAAAATTTCATAAATTAGTTCAGATTTTCCAGAACTAATTGTTGTGTGCAGATACATTGTATCTGTGGCTATGTGATATTCTGTCTCATTATTTGAATCATGCAAATACACGGTATCAATAAAAATGTATTGTCCTACATAAAAGGGTATAAATGGTAAAAAATTTTAAAAAAATAAATGGAACCACCGGTTTGGCCATAAATCTTAATATTTTGGAGATTTACTATTTTTTCGTTTGTTTTTAAAAACAATTCCATTCTCATGATTATCTCATAATTCTTCTCATCGTTATAAATTCTGGATGACCCAATCGATCATGCCAAATTACAAATATGTCTGAATTGATAGACTTCAAGTACATTGTTGCATATGTTTCAATTACACGTATATGAGTATAATATAATCCAGAAGATAAAACAGATAACTTTTCTAATATACATTTTTCATTTGAGACAATAGATATAATATATAAAGATATTCTATTCAATCTTTTCTATCAGTCTCAATATGATAACCATTGCAACGTATATTTTTAAAATTCAATAGATTTCTATTTGATTGACTCTAACATTGCATTACCAATAATTGTGAACTTTTTTCCTCTAGGCAAAATAATATATGCTTTTCCAAACCCTTTAATTAGGTTTTCAGAACCTCATATTGTATTAACTTTTGCTTCTTGCATTATCAGTTTGAAAAAAAATATATGTTTTAGTTGTAAGTATTTTGTGTGTGGTTGCAATGTCTGCCATCTTTTTTGTTCATTTCTGAATCAACTAAGATATATAAATGATTCATTTCTTCATTTAAAATGAAATAATTACAGTAAGTAAAACAAACTTGGAATGTATAAAGTTTAATATTAATAAATCAAAACATGAGGGTAGATGACAAAATAACAATATTATTCTAGATATTTCCAAAGGCAAAATTATTGTTCCACCAACTGTATCGATATTCTCTTTAGGAGTTTCAAAGAAATCTAACACATCCAAATTAGTCATGTTTGATGGATCGAATATATTATAGACACAATTTGTTTATACATTTTTTTCATTTTTTATTATCTAGGAAAGCTTGATACTAGAGGTGTTAAAAAAATCGGTAACCCAACCAACCTGGATTACCCAACCTAAATCGTAAGGGTTGGGTTAGAAAATTGAAAAAAAAAATTAGTCAGGTTATCAAGTTGGGTAGTTAAGGGGTCGGGTTGACCTAACCCGACTTGGTTATTTATAATATTTATATATGTATAAATACATTTAGCCTAAATACATTTAGCCTCACTTCGCAAACTTTTTAGGGGAAAATTTTTTTCTACTTTTTCAAGGAGTTGTTTTTTTTTTGGAAAGGTGGGGGGTGGAGTTTTGGTTTCAGGGGTTTTTTTTTTTTTTTTTTTTTTTTTTTTTTTTTTTTGCTTCTTTAGCTTCCTATTGTTCTGCATCTCTTTTCTTCCTTTTACTTTTTCATGCTTTTTATTCATCAATATTGTACCTGGGGTATCTCTTTTTCCCTTGAAATCACATGATTCTAGCTACCAATTTGATTGGTTTTTTTTTTTTTTGCTTCTTTAACTGCCTATTGTTCTACATTGTGGTGGGGTTGTCATCTTCTTTTGATTTCTTTTGGTTTAACTCCTATATTTGTTTGATACCCTGAAGATGATTGGTAGTTTAGCTTTTGAGTTTTTGTGGGATTTCCTTTTTCTAGTTGTTTTGGTTTCAAATCCCAATTCCATTGCCAATCCCATTTATGCTGACACTCTCTAAGCCCTAAGCAAAAGACCAACCCGCCAACCCAACTTGGCCCAACCCAAATTTTTTGGGTTGGATTGACCCTTGTATATTGAATTGATTCATTTTTTGCCAACTCGGATACTTTGGGTTGGTCCATAATTTTTCTCCAATCCAAATTATGTACACTCCTACTTGATATAGATCAACTAAGTGTTCAATGTATAGCAAACACGTGACCAATGTTCAGTCATACCACATTGGTAGCATATTTCTTTATCACTTTTTGAATTCTTATTTTGTGGAACTCTCCTTTTATGATCATTGTTGCATGTGGTTCTTTTGAAAGTTGGATTATAAGAACGACCACCACTTAAATAATAAGTATTTCTTCCTCTACCACGATCTCTAACTTGACCATGACCACGACCACACTTTCTAATTATTGACAACATTTGCTTCAGGGAATGACGTTGTTCCAGTTGGTCGGAATTCATGATTTTTTTTCAATAACTCTTTAGTAATTTGTTCGCAACAAGGAGACATGAGTTGAGTTCATAATATGTTTTAAAATCGATATTGTAGTTGCAAGAGTATATTAGAGATATGAAAAGTAGAAAATGTCTTTTCTAACATGTGTGCAAGAGTATATTAAAGAAGTCACCTGGCCCCTTGTTTTTTGTTCTTTGCATCGGGTTTGAAACTTTAGCGGAATTCTTGAGCAATATTCTTTGCTCCTGCCAGAGGGGTGCAGATGCGAAAAGAATATTGCCTTTCTTTTTTAGGTAAAAGATGCGTGGGCTCAGTCTTGAATTCTAGCTTGCTTCTATAACTCGCTTAAGTTCATACCGCTACATAGGCACCGAACCTACAACGCTTTTTAGCTTTCTTTAGGATATGGCCCGAACTGTTCGGCAGATTCCCATGCGTTACGCACCCATTTGCCACTTTGTTCTCAACTGTTCCCACAAGGAAAGGCGGGACAAAGCTAGGAGCCTCTTTTCCTTCTGCCTAGCTCCTCGAAAACTACATTCAACTTGCATGTGTTAAGCATATAGCTAACGTTCCTTCTGAGCCAGGATCAAACTCATATTTTTTGTATGATTGGGCCTGGTAGAACCTAGTGAATCGGGCGTACTACTTCCCAACCTTCTGTGAACATGCTTTGCTAATAACCTATTTCAAATCAAAGCTAATTTCTTCATTGAATTTTGAAATTGATACTCACGGCTAGTAATGAAGGAGAAAAGAAAAGGAATGAATAGGTGGTCTTTTCACTGACATCTCCCAAAGTGGGCTTGTACCATGTCTCTCGAACAATGTTAGTACATATGGTGCAAGACGACTTCACATATTGAGTGATTTCATTCCTCAACTACGTGAAAAGAGCAAATTCCGATCCAGCCTCCGGCTTTCCCATAAGGACAGATGAAGTTGGTCTCCTTTTTCTTCTCCTCGTAGATGGAGGACTTTATCAAGCTTAGCTTTCTGGATTCTTTCGCGGAGTGGGGCTTTCTCTAGTAGGTCTGGAGGATTAAAGGGAAAAGTCAGTATCGAGTGGGGCTGGGGAAGAAGTGCCTCTTTCAGCTGAGGCAGAAGCAGACCCACCGAGTGGGAATTAAGTAATATCAACTTATTAGATTCGTCGTCTTAGAGTATTCCTTTTTGCAGGAAAGCCCACGTAGGGGTGCAAAGGATTGAGATAGGGTCGAAAGAAGAATGCCACTTGAATATATTCTAATATCTTCTTATTTCATTCGTCGTCGACCCCATTCAAGACCTTGATCATAGTACACTTCTAGAACAAGATCTCATATAACTCCAACCCCTACGTCTATCAGGTCGATCCGACCTCTTTATCTGACTCATTCTGATCGAGACAGATTCCTATGTGGATTTTGGTTATTCTATATTACGAAAGACAGATCCAGCCACGTAGGAGGCGTAGGAGGCGTAGGAGGCCATTGCTGCTATTTTAAAGGTAATTACTTTAGTTGAAAGAGCAAAAGTAGCCTTCTCTTGTTCTCATTCAATTAGCTCAAAAGCTAAAGCTTTAGTTAGTGGCTCTACCCACGTAGTGGTTCTGAAAGCCATGAAATATCTTTGTTGATATGAACGAGTCAAATCCCAATTCTAAGGGATGAGCAAGACCGGAGAGAGAAGGAAGAAAGTCGACAACTAGACTTCTAGTTCCAGACAGAGCTCTAGAATGAGATGAGAACTCCCTTTTCTTTCTTGGGAACTCACACTCTTACATCTTTGATGTATCTACTCTTAAGCATTGACATCTCTCATAAAAGATCTTGCGCTTTCTTGTTAGTGGAGTGGGAACCTTCTTTGAATTTCTCTTTCTTAATCAATTGATTAAAGGATTTTATGAGTTTTTGGATTTTTCTTTTTCTAGACAGCTAAGACTTTCCAAGGGACAGAGGCAACAAACTCGACCGCCCCCTCGAAAGAGGAAGGATGCCAAACTGACTAACTACTTCAACCGGCAAAAAGAAAATAGGCTTTCTTTGTCCACTCGAGAACTAGCCTATCACTCTTCTGAAAAAGAAAGAAGGCTGATTTATCTTATCTGGAGAGGAGGACAAAAAAAGCTTCCTGATTGAGTGGCATAGAAAGTTTCAGATAGATCAACGACAGAAGTGACTGTTAAAAGGTGCGAAGGAGCGGTCTCGCAATATTCTTTGCTCCGTCTCATTGATAAGGACATATTAACCTGTCATCCGAACCCGTGTTTTTCTAGTTAGGGAGGATGGACAATTTTCAATATGATTGGACTGTCAAGAGTTCCAAGAATCAGGAAATCAGTGATCTTTCAACTTCTCCTCGAGGATGAGGCATACTCCTAAGGTCAACTCTCCCTCGATGGAATATGTGCTTCTAAAAGATCTTTGATACTGTGTCCAATCCTGAAGTTAGTTTTATACATATGTTTTCAACAAGAAAAATCAATGCAATAGCTAAATGAGGAAGTCAAGGCCAGCTTAGAAGGGTCTGAATAGAGCCCACCAATAGAGGCAGAGGGAAATTTCACATTATCATACATTTCTTTCAATTTATTCCACAACACATGAGGATCTTTTATTGTTAAATATTCTAACTTCAAATCCTCATGAATGTGATAATGAAGGAAAAACGTGGCTTTCACTTTTTCTCGATTGGTCGTTGCATTTCCTTCTTTAATTGTATTTTTTAGATTCTCATGGCATCGAGATGCATTTTAGCATCAAGAACCCATAACAAATAATTGTTATTGTTAATGTGAAAGGCCATAAATTATGGTTTTGCAAGATATTCCATAGAATACTATTATAAAATATTATAATTATATTACAAATTTAATATACATCAAATATGCAAAATAATATTTTTTTATTAATTATAACGAGTAGGAACAAATCGACATACCGTTAGGACCTACCTTTGACGGAGGAGATGACTGAAGCTCATGGTGATGACGTGTTGTAAAAATGAGGCATAACCGAAACACAGAAATTAAAAAAATATAATATTAAAATAACTAGAAGGTTAATTTTCATAAATATAACAAAACAACAACATATTTACGGCTCGTGTAACAAAATCAAAAAGTCCAGGAAGTCGGTAAAATACTTTCATAAGTTCTAGATTTGTCCTTATTATTGTAGACGATCCGTCACTTCTTTTTCTTCTTTTTCTTTGCGATTTTTTTCATCTTCTCTTTCAAATTTCTTTGGCTCATCTTCCAAAATTTCTTTATTCTATTATTATTCATCTTCTTTTTCTTTCTTTCTTTTTTCTTCTTCTCTTTCTTTCTTCTTCTTCTTTTTCTTTCCTCCAGATCTTCTTCGAGACTATCAAGATTATTTAAGTATCACTTTGATATAATCTAAACGATTGTTTATCGATTGTTTAGCTAATCAACACAATCAATCGTTTAGCTTGGTCATAACAATCATTTAGATCTGAAGCCATTTTTTCATCATTTAAAAAGAACTACACGATCGTGTGAATATGATATAAACGATCGCTTACCTAGCTAACATGATCGTTTAGCATGGTCAACATGATTGTTTAGATTTGAAACTATTTTTTCATCATTTAAAAAGAACTACACGATCGTGTATCATTTTCTATACGAGCACGTATCATGACCGTTTATAAAAAGAATTAAACGTTTGCGTATGGCCAATAAATTGTGTGTTGATTGGGACATTTTTGGTATTTTCAATCGTGGGTTTGTGAGCTTTTTTCGTTTTCAATATTATTCTATACAATGTAAATATTTTGTTAATTTGTTATATATTTTTTTAGAAAAATTCCTAACTAGAATATAATATATAAATAAATTAATAAGTTAAGAAAAATAGATATCAGAAAATTCTCAAAATAAAAGTCCACTATCTCCCATTTATATGAAAAATCTTCCAATATAAGTGTCTATTTACAAATTCACCAAGGCCTCTAATTATAGAAAAAAAAAATGATGAGTATTGTGAATTAATTGGTCACTAAGAGATGATGTCTTCAAGACACGTGTCAATAATGTCGAATGATTAAGGGGTGACCTATAGTGGACACTAAACTTAATAATGAACATCTATATTAATATGTATAATACTGGAACTAACTAAAAGTGATGATATAATGTAGTGCTAAAATAATAATATGAAGTGGAGGAATAAATAATAAGAAAGAACGAAATGAAGGAAAAGGAATAGAGGACCCAAAAGAGTTAGAGTTATATATATTATATGATAGGACCTAAAAGGCTTTAGGGTGAAGTGAATTACTTTTGCTTTTTGTATTGTTCGTTTTTAGGCGTAGGATGTGGAGCCATCACACCCAAGAAGTTACCCCCACACGCTTCTGCTGCCCTCTAACCACACATGTATTGCATTTAAGACTTTGATTCAGACATTCAAATTTTATTTTTTAAAATTGCTTTTCATTTTTACGATTACACACGTTTAAAAAAAAACACTTTTATTTTATTACATTAAATGAATATATGGTTGAATTCTAGAGAGATTTGACATTGTATATACATGATCTACACTTATCCTCTTTGGATTGATTTTAAATGAAATCTTATATTATCTAATATAATATCATACCCTATAAAGCTCAAATGAACATTTGGTAGAAAAGGAAAAAAAAAAAAAAACATAAATTGATCTTCAATCCAAAAGTTGTGAATTGAAAGAGATACTGTCTTGAAATAACATATTGAGAACGCCACATTTTGATAACTATGATATATGAACTACTTCTCCCAATACCAATTAGTTTTCAAATGAAATTTCATGTTACTTTATACTAACAAACTGAATTAAGTTTGTTTAATTTAAGTAAATGTGTTGGTTCATAGTGATTCATTTGTAAATTTTAATCCATCTATAGTAATCAAATTCAAATTATTGAGACAACATGAGCATAGTAGAACTATGATAATTGACATATATTCATGGTCAAACTATTTGACTTTTTCTAAATTTGTAGAAAACGTGTTAAAATGTAAATAAACCTTGTAAATGACAAAAATGAACATGCAGCTCAACTAACATGGGAATTGCATTATCAACCTTAAAGTTAGAGATTAAAATTCTCTCACTCCACACTTTAATTCAAGAGATAGTTGTAAATATAACAATCAAATTTTAAGTATTAACATATATATAACAATATATTTTTAAAAAAAATTGCAAATATAGCAAAAACTGTCAAAGTCTATCAATGATAAAAGTCTATCACTAATAGATCATATTGCAAATATATTTATCACATATAGACCATAAGAGTCTATCAATAATAGAATGACCCATCACTGATAGACTACATAATAAGAGTCTAAAAATGATAAAATTAAAGTTTATAAATGATAGATTTTATTATATTTGCAATTTTTTTAAAAAAAAAATTGTTGCTATACACTTTATTATTATTATTGAGATTGCTATATGTTATAATTATCCTTTAATTCAAGGCCAATGAAAAAAATAAACATTTTAATGTAGCTTTCTAGCATTCCTTTATTAATAAACCTATAGAATTGATTCGTAAGCATTTTTATTCTAATAAGGATCGCAAAGTAGCATTTTTACTCTAATAAAAATTTTTAGTTTGACACATGAGAATTCAAACTCTAGATGTTGATTGAACTATGCACATTTGGGCTCTATTTGAATAATTTATAACATATAATTAATATCCCAATCGAGTAGTGATGGAACCACTTCAATCATATATATATATATATATATATATATATATATACATACTTGTGCGTGGGGCATTTAAGATATATCATGTCACCTTGAATATGACACCATACTCAACTTTTCATGACAATTTAATTAGACATTTGATGTGAGATACAAAATAATCCACAAAAAAGATAGATCAGAGACTAAAATGAAGAAGAAAATCTACAAAATACAATTAATAATTTTTTTAACTAAATAAAAACCTATTCCTTGTCAAACTAGAATTTCTTTAGTTCTTATCGAGCTCAATTGAATTTAACAACAAGAAATGATACATATATTATATTCTTCTTAATAAAACAAAAACTTTATATTTAGATAATCCACGTAAGAATTTGTTAGAAAAAATATCTATATCCTTCGTTTAAACAAAATATATTATAACATATCCAACACAATTTTAAAATTTGAAAAGTCACCACAACAGCTAAGTATCATAGAGATTTTAGCAAATTAAAGTGGTGAATAGCCAATAAACTAACTCACAAACACTTACATAACCCTAAAAAGGATTTTGATACAAAATAAAAGATGTTACAAATTTCTTACCTAACTTGGGTTTTGAGATAAATATATATTAATATTTTTGGAAAAAAAAGTGGCCTACATATGAAAAGGCTCACAAAAAGCAATTCATTGATTACACCCATGTGGTATGGGAGAGAAAGCAAAGAAGGCCTTAAAAAAATCTTAAAGAAGAGAATTGCAAGACTTGCAATTTTTTTGCCCTCCCTTGAAAAGTTGGCCCTCGCACACGTTTCTTTATATCATCTTCCCTTCTTCAACTAAACCTTTCATTATCAACTCACAAATCAAGTTGCTGTCAGGAATTTTTATGGTTCAATGCCAATCCTTTGTCTTGGGCAATTTTGGAAACATGCTCTTCTCTCAACTCAAACTTATTTTATTTTTCTCATCTTAGTGTGTATATATATCTTATCAATACAATACAAACTTTATGGTTCTTTTTTGTTAGATTACATATTTATATCTATTCTATTTTCATTTTTATATTATGATTCCAACATTACAAAAATTTGAGCAAACATTTTGATTTTCTATGTGCTCTTCATTTTGTGCGGCTAGTGTTATAAATCAAATCATTAATCATTTATTGTTGTGAAATGGTGGGGATTGATCATTATGATGTATGAACTCTCTTTTACACAACTTGAAATGAGACAATTAGATTATGCTAAAGATGTTTATTTTTTCGTTGGGATTCTTCGTTAAAGGGGAGTGGAAGACAAAAATCTCCCATAGACTACTAGGAAGGCATGGGAAACCATCGCATAGGTGCCCACCCCTGCTTTGTTAGTTTTTCCTTTTATTATTTACAATATTAAAATGTTAATATTACTATTAATATAAATGCTTCATTTAAATTTTAAATTTTATTGTTTACTAGTGAAGATAACGAATATGTTTAAATTAAATAATAAATTTAGATTATATGTATGAGTAATTTGATTGCTAATTATTTTTTTATTATAAAATTACAACAAATTTTCTTTAAATTTAAATTGTTCATGTGAAACTGAAATACAATGAGAAGTTTAACTATTTAATTAAAACATTTTTCATACCATGATTTAATGAATTATTCTCTTTTTGAAAAAATAAAAATAAATCAAACAATGAGAAATTCTCCACGAGAATCCGATTCTAGCTTTAGAAATCTTGGTCTCAATCTCCATGAAAATTTTCAAAAAAATGAAAAATAAAATGGAGACAAAGAAGTCATCTCCAACCCAGCTCCACCCCTCCAATAACAACATTTAAAAAATATTAAACTTCTTACTTTTTACTTTTATATATATAAAAAAAAAAAGTATTTTAAATTTTATTATACGTAGCATGCATCAAAATGGAGTTGGTATGTTGCTTTGTTTACTATTTGTCTTTTCTTTTGTACTATACATGAACAAAGGACATTCATGAAACTTCAATCAATTTCACATAAATTGACATTAAGCTTTTATAAAATAATAATAAAAAAGATATGTTACACTTTTTTAAGACAAAAATAGAGGCATTCATACTAAGAAAAGGAAGAAGTGAGGAAAAAAGAAAACACACCAAATTTTGGTGTAAACTCCCCCTCCCCCCTAAATTAAACTATTAATTATTATATCATAGTTCTAAAATTTGGATTTCTCCAAAATCTTATTTCTAAACTTTGATGAATTTAGTTGTAATTAAAAATGAATGGTAAATATTATTACTTATTTTTTAAGCAAAAAGAGAGAGAGAGAGAGATTGAAACATAGGTTTTAATTGAGAAAAAGATTTAACAAGAGATTTTGGGATTATGGACCCCTTATATTTGTGTTGGATAAAGTATCCTATTAAATGAAGAAAAAGGTCAATTTTACAAATATGAAGATTATTATTATTATTATTGAAGATGGTATATGCTGTGCTGCTAGTTAGCTGGATTCCATGCATTTTGATGCTTCTTATCTTAGTGGGTCCTTTACATTTTAATTTCTCAACCTTCACCACCTTCCTCATTCCTTATTTTATTCAAATATTTATTAATTTATTAATATACTTAAATAATAAATAATAATAAATAAATTTATTAAAGAGAAATGGTTAAAATAAACATTTATAGTCATTGATTGATATACTTTTATTAGTGACATTGATATAATCTAAAATTTTATTATAACTCGTAAATATTTTAATTTATTTACTATTTTTAAAAATATCTCTTAATTAAATATATTACTATTTCAAATTTCAATCCTAACTGATATGCTCTTTTATTTTAGTTAATTTTAATTTTTTATTTTCAGAATGTGAAAGTATTTTCTACTTTTGGTTTATTTTTCCCCTAACTATGTTTTTAAAGATTTATATTTTGATGTTCTTCTTGTGTGACAATTTTGGTTTATTTATATTGTTTTTATTTTATTTTAAGATACAAAATAAATTAAATTGTTGTAAACGATAAAACTCTCGAAAATATTTATAAATGTGCAAAATTTTAAAATCAATCAATTATAGATACCGATAGACAATACTGATACAATTCTATCAGTGTCTATCAATAATAGAAAAGTATCATTGTATATTAATTGATAGATTCTAACTTTTTATTATATTTTATAAATATTTTATGTTCATTTTGGATATATTTTTAAAAAAAAAAACTCACAAAACAATAAGTATTAATAATGCAGTGACCAAATTGGATGTGAAAAAACAAAATACAGCTGTAGAAAATACTTTAATAAAAAAATTGAAAAGAAATTAAAAGAAATCAATAAAATTATTGAAAACACACAAATTAACCTGTAAAAGAACTCCAAATCAAAAAACTATGAAGCTAGAAAAAATTCTATCAAGTAAAACGTTATCGAAATGAAAAAAAAAGAAAAAAGAAAAAGAAAAAAACTCTCTTAAACCTCAACTACAAAAAAGAAAGACATTCTCCTAAAATTTATACCGTTCATGCAATTGAGTTAATATAGATTTGAATTAATTTGAAACTCAAACTAATTACTTTTTTTTTTCTCTATTGAAAATATCAATTTAAATGTGACGATAATGTTAGAGACCTTTGACAAATTAAAACAAGAAAAAGAAAAACGAAGGGAATTAAGTCGGCAAGGAGAGGAATTGTGATACTCAGGAAGTTAACACCGACCATGGGGTAGGCACCGTAAATTGCATACATATATATTATCGTCAAAAAGCTTTCTTCAAATTATTCGTTCATAAATTATGGTGGGACTGCAACTTCAAAAGATAAAAGAGGACATTTTTTTTTTCTTCCAATTATTATTTACGAATTTAGTAAAATAAACTAATTCTTTTATTTTATAAAAGTATTTTTAAAAATAATAAAATAAATTAAAATATTTATAAGTTACAAAATTTTGGATTATATCGCTACAGCATATCAATAGTTATCAGTGAGAATTTTTATTACTTTGCTATAGGTTGTAAATATTTTGTAAAATTTATTATTTTAAAAATTTTTCTCTTTTATAAATCATAATAAGTTATATAATAATTTATTTTAATTTATGATCTATCATATTTCTTTTATTTTATAAATATTTTTAAAAATTTTGTAATTTAAAACATAATTTTTTTTAATCAAATTTAAGAAAATGTTTTTTTTTTATTTTGGTATTAAATGTGAAATGTGATTCTACCTATTGGAAGAAAAACCAACTTTAGTCACATTAGTGAGAGGGATGTTAATGTTTTTCCTTTTTTAATTGACCGAGGTAGGAGAATGAATATTTAAAATAAATAGATCTGTAGAGTGGTAATTATTGACAAAATAATGGTACTTCATTAAATAAAATATTAAAAGATATTGATAAAAATCAGAATACTCATTATTATTTGTACTAAAGAAACAAAAAGAAAAGAAAAGAATACTCATCATTATTATTTTTTAACTTCATGAACCAAATAAAATAAATTAAAAACATTTGGTAACCTAGAAAGAGACTGGAGGCTTGAGAAATCGATTTGAAAATTGCCAAGAGTCAAATATTTAAAAAAGTGATTTGGAAATCTATTCAGAATATATTTGAAACGACATTTGAAATAAAATACATCAACATATATAATATAATGTGTGTCATATATCATCCACATGATTAAAAGTATGTTATCTAATCCTTCAATTCAATATTGTTATATCATTTTTACATTTTAATTTGATTATTTGATAGATGTTGAAAGCAAACAGGTAGAATCAAATGCTCAGGAGAAAAAAAGCTAAAACGAACAACTGTGAAGTTCCAACGAAAAAATTAGGATAAAACACTAAAAATTTACAAAACTGCCACTAAAAGGCGTGCAGAATCCTGCATTTTTGTGATAACTTATTGTGCGGTTGTGTCAAGATAAGTCCATAGCTATGGTTTTTAGGCCATATATATATCGTTTTTTTAGCAATTTTGGACATATGACCACTAGTCTTTTTTGTATTTCCGTCCTCTATCCATCTACGACAATAGGTTTTAGGTTTACTTTCATCCCTTCTTTGTAATGAAGTGAAAATGATAGAATTGTTTATCTTTTTTTTTACACAATCTAAATGCTTCATTTTGCAATTTCATACTTTAGCTAGATTGATATATAATAGGTACCATATAATTGTATATTAATTTATAAAAGAAATATAGTATATAGAGTTGTAATTTGTGGTGAACAAGGACAAAACGTTTTAACTCAAAAAATGAACTGATAATTTAAGCTAATAGGATATGGGATAATATAGAGGGAGAGAGAGAGAGAGAAAGGTGGCGGTCAAAAAAAGCAAGCAGGGAAGATTTTAGATTTGTGGGTCCAACCAAATTTCTCTTGCTAGATTCCATTGCTCTTCCTTTCTTTTCACACAGCTGAGGTGACCCTCTCTTTCACATAAATTACTTTTCTTTTTTTTTTCTACAGTAATATTTATTATTATTATTGTCATGCCAACCTGAGTTTAACTTTCCTTTAACTTTAACGGTAGGCACTCGTGGACGTGAGAATTTTTATTCAGATCCTCTACTTCTATTTGTATTAAAAGAATAATAATTCTTATTGTTATATATATATTTTTAGAGAATATATTTTTCATTATTTTCTATTATTTATATGTGAACGTAAAAAATTTAATCTAACTAGATAAATTCTCGTTGTTCTACCTTAATATTAAAACTTCAAAGTTTTTTATTTGATAACTTCATTTGAATTCCCATTCATTTTTACTAGAGAAAAAACAATAAAATAATAGTGAAAAAATGGTTAATAATATCGACTAGATATTAATTACATGACTTGACTATTAACTACAAATTAGTTGAAATTCAAAATTTATACCATTTAAGTTGAAACCATAGTGCTACACCTACTATATGTCAAACAGTAAAAAAAGTAAAAAAAAATAAAAAAAAATCAATAACTATTTGGCTTTTTTCTATTATTATTAAGAAAAAATAAAAAGTTAAAATTTTTTTCAAAAACCAAATAGAAACAAACTTTACATAAATATTTAACATGAATCATGAAATGTCATAGTTTGCCTTTCTTTTTCTTTATACAATTGAAAATGTAATTATGATGTTGAATTCCATTTGAGACAAAAAGTTAATAAAGAACAAACAGTTGATCATAAGAGAGTGAGCTCTTATTAGTTATAATTTTGCAAAGAAAAAAGAAAAAGTAACCACTTGTTTGCATATGTTAAGGTTAAACTTTGCATAAAAATATATTCCAACTATTCGAAAGGTTTTTTTCCTCTCAAAAGGCAAAAAAAACTATAGGGGTGTTATAAGACAGTTTGGTAATATATATGTTATGATAGATATATTTAAATTAGTTAGATGTGTATTAAACGAAATTAAACATCATACAACCATTGTTTTATCAATGAATATGTGTAAAATTTGATATATAAATGTAAGATAGTGATGACAATAACATCTTGTTACATTTCTTAAAAGTATTTAAGAGTTTTGTCATTTTAAACAATTAGTTAAATTAAAAAATAGGATAAAAAAAAAGTGGAACACTACTCTTATAATGGTTAGAAGTATAAATTATGCTCTCAAACTTCTCTCCCATAATATCAACCACTGTATCAATCAAGTGTTATTGTTTGGATTTCTTTAAAAAAAGATTAATCATATTCTCTCTTAATTTTTCAACAATCTTGATCATTATCATTTTTTAAACATATCTTAACATTTCACTTAAATAAAACTACTTATTTAATTCTCATATTTTAAATCTAGTATATGTTGATTTTTTATTTTAGAAAATGTTTCATTTTAGTTTTTGTGATAACTCTTTTTGGGAATCATTTTGATTATTGAAATTAACGATAATAAAGGTCTGTTTGGTAATGTTTCTGTCTCCTGTTTTTTGTTCTTTGTGCCCTATTTCCGATTTGATGTTTCTTCTTTTTTGGAACAAGAATAAGAAACATATTTGATAACTATTTCTGTTTTTTGTTTCTAGAGAGAAAAGAAATAGAAACAGAAACAGAAAATGTATTTGATAAATGTTTCTTGTTTCTTGATTTTCTTTGAGATTTATTTTTTATTTTATTCACATTTAATTCAATTAAACATCAAACAAAAATATATATCCTCCATTAAACATAAATAAAATAAAATTATCAAACTTAGATAGGAAAGTCTTCTTGTAATCTTGTGGAGAACGAGATGAAAATTGGGATTGAAGGATTTGCTGGCGAGATGAAGACGAAAACCCACAACGAAGAGGAGGACTAAAACCCACGGCAAAGAGGAAGATAGAAACTCACGGCTAAAACACACATATTGCAAAAAACCACAAATTCGACGAAAACCCATAGCAAAAAAACAATTCACGCAAAGAGGAAGAGGAAAAACTAGATCCAGCAAAGAGGAAGGCGTCGTGTAGAGGAAGACTATGAGAGACAAAGAGGAAGAGGAATTGAAGACGGTGGTTATTTGGGACAGGCGATGAAGATAAGAGGAAGAAAAAGGAAACCACATGAAGAGTGGTTATTTGTGAAAGAAGATGAAAATAAGAGAGAAAAAGGAAATCACGAGAGGAAAATGAAAAAGGAAAAGAAATAGAAAAAGAATTGAAAAAAAGGAAAAGAAAACCAATAAAAATAATTTGAGAAAAAGTAAAAGAAAATCAATAAAAATAATTTGAGAAAAAGGAAAAAGAAACCAATAGAAATAATTGAGAAACGGGAATAAGAGAAACTACTTTTTTTTTCCTAATAATTGCTTATAAAATGAGAAACGTTTCACTTCTTTTTAGAACGAGAAACATAGAACGTTACCAAACACCTCTGTTTCTTAAAAAATAAAAACAGAAACAGGAAACAGGGAATGAGAATATTACCAAACGGACCTTAAGTGACTACATTATCCATCCCTTACAAATAATAATAAGGGTCTTTAACTAAATGACCTAAAATGGTATACTATATTACAAAACTGACCTTAATTTCTCAAAATTTTAAAAAAAATGTCATAAATTGATTAATATTTTACACAAACATATGACCCAAATGATCAATTTATCCATCTCTATTATTAATAATATATTAAAAAATAGAAAAAAGAAAAAGAAAAGTGAACCATCATTAAAATTTGCATTCATTAGGTATCCTATGTAAGTATGGTAAGTGATTAATTCTATTATGGTAATATTATAATAAAAATTGTCCCTTCATTATTTTTCTTTTGATGATTTTGTTAAAAAAAATTTCCTCCTGATATCTCTATCATCTATTCTTTCTTTTGTTTTGCATTATTTTTCATATATTCCACGTAATTATAGTATATATCGAATAATACGGTGTATATTTTATGAATGAAAGATTCTTTTATTAATTTGTTTGTGTATTTTATTTAAATATTCATATCTTACATAGTAAATAAGAAGTTATATTTGAAACGATAATGATTATGTATGAAAGTTGTTTATGTTTACAGGAACATGAATGAGAAAAAATTATGACGAGTGTATGTAATTTATGTCATTCAAACATTAGTTGTTCTCTGGTATATGTAATTGAGGAAAACTGAATATGTTTGCGATGTAGGAACTTTGATGAAATAATTGAATATCAAGGGAGTTGTATGAAAAAGTGGTCGAATAAAAATTGATTTATAACTAGTATATATGAAATAACACATTGTATATTTTATGAATGAAAGATTATGCTATCAATTTGTTAAACTAGTTTATGAATAGTATATATGTAATAATTAAAAAAAATAATGACCCGTTACATAATATGTGCATGCAGTGGTATATAAATTCAATAAAAAAAATTACATAACTAAAAAAAAAGTTGTGAATGTATTATTGAATATATGCAGTAATATATATGAAATAAAATACAAAACATAAATGTATTATTTAGTAGCATATGTGTAAAAACTAAAGAAAAAAATATAGAACTGATATATAACCCGTGTATGGAGTGGTATATTGAACATGATAGGAAGATGAACTGAAAAATATAAAATTAAACAAAATAGGAGGAACATGATCGGAATATATGCAGTCATTGTTAGAAGAAAAGACTGAAAAAGTTGAAGGATAAAGTCGTTGTCGGAGATTGATGAAAGCACTCAGATAATTAACGTGGTATGGATAATATGAAGTCGTTGCCGGAAGAAAAGACAGAAAAAAATTGAAGGATGAAGACGTTGCTGACAATGAATGGAAGCAATGAGATTATTAACGTGGTATGGATAATATGATATAAAGTTATACTTAATTATTAAATTCTTCCATATTAAAAAAGATTTTGTTTTACACTTAATTAAAAAATTATTTCTAATTTATTTTCAAAATAAAGTTAGATATTAATTAAATACATAAATAAGGAAGTTATCATTCATAATAATTACATATAATGTGAATAAGAAAATAATTTGAATTAAATTTCAAAAATCATATGTAATTAATAATAATGATAGGGTTATAATTATCCAAAAAATATACGAAATCCTAATCTGAAAAATAACATTTAATTTAGGACATTTGTAAAATTTTATAGTCAATTTAGGTCTTTTGTCTAAATCTTTCTAATAATAAAGAGTTAAAATGATCCCTTTAAAAAATAGGTAAAATGTAGATTATAAAAATATAGAAACTAAAATGAAAAGTGAAAATTTTTAGTATCTCAATGTACAAAAACGCCCTTTGAGTTTTGAAAAACCGAATATTTTAAAATTATAGAATAAAAGAAAAAAAACTTCAGAAAAACAAAAACCAAATTAAAAGTAGCTTTAAACCTTGAGAAATTAAATATCACGAACGGAATAATGAAAGCAAATTACAATTTTGTTTATCTAATTAATTAATTAAAATTCAAGAAGGTTCCCCCAACGTATGATAAGAAGAACAAATACAAACTATAGTTTAAACCAAACTTAGAAGGAAGGAAAAAGAAAAAAGAAAAAAAGGAAAGTTAAAAAATGGAGGGATTTATAAGGAAGAAATAAAAATTAGACAAAAGGAATGATTAAACGAAAAAGATAATTAATTGTTCCCCAAGACCAAAACAAAATGAACACTTTTAAAACACACAAACTAACAAATTAATTAAGTAGAAACATTAAGACATAGACC
>JBBPDI010000005.1:17611330-17643911 GCA_037974545.1 Cucumis variabilis | reverse complement strand
GTACAGTGGGATAAAGCCTTTTTGGACGTCGGATTGAATTGTCATTTTTAGAGAGGTTGGAGACAGTCCAAATGACTCTGATTTTGTTGTCTTAATGACTCGAAAATTTTCCAAAGAAAAACCTATGATAAAAATATGAATGACTTATTATAGATATTATAATATCTAACCACACGCGCACACACAGATATATATAAAATAGATTCCAACCTATAAATATCTTTTTCTATATATGGTTAAATTTCATTGATCTATCTCTACCAGACTTGCTAAAAACGTGGATGTGACCACATTTAATTTCATTTGGAAAAACTCTGCTACCTATGCAGCAGTTGTATTAAATTATTTACTTCCATACAATTATTGTGGTTCAAACACTAATTTTTTTCTAAAAAATTGCACATTTATTTTTAATTAATATTAGTTTTTGTATTTCTGAAATGATGAATTTGATCTATATATTATCAACTTTGCTTCAATCTGGAATTCATTTAAAAGTATAAGTTATCTAACCATTTTATTAAACACGTAACGAGATTTAAATAGTAAGTACCAAACTAAGTACTTTTAAATGATCAAAGACTAAAACCAACACTTTAAAAACTAAAATAGAACAATAATTCAAAGTTGAGGATTAAATAAAATTTAAAGATGAAACACGTACATGCATTTAATGTGTACTTAATTTTTTCTCCTATAAAAGAGAACTTCTTTTATTCTCCTTTTAGCTTTGAGAAAGATGTCAAAAAGAAAATAATATACCTTTTCACTATAGGCATATGTATCTTCTTTCAATTACCTTAGAGTTCTTGGAAAAAAAAAACTAACATTTTATCCCTAAATTTGAGTCTACTTTTCATTTGGACTTAATTTTAAAATGTTACACACTTAGTTCATAAATTTTGAATGAATAATTTAGTTCATAGTTATTAAAATGTTACTATTTTATCCGACCCTTAGATTTCAAAGAGTTAATTAATAATTGTAACTTCAAATTTGTGTTTAGTTTTAATAAGAGAAATGGTAAAAAATAGCAAATTTGATAAAATATTTACAAACTATAGCAAAATTTTGGATTCTATTAACAAACATTTGATAGTTAGTGATATTCTTCTATAAGTGACATTCATTGATAGAACAAAAAAATGTTGCTATAACTTATAAATATTTTAATTTATTTTGCTATTTTTTAAAATGTTTCTTTTAATAATGTCTATTCATTAATTTTAAAATCCCTATAATTAACTATGTTTCATTCTTTTCATTATTGTTTATATATATATATGAGTATCTAGATCACCATTAACTAATTTTATTGTGATAGGATTAACTTTAAAATTTTAAACCATAATTATTTCAAAATTATAATTTTCTTTTTTTTAATGGTATGATGGTACATTTTAGAAAAGAAAAAAAAAATATATGAAAATTTCATGTTTATATATAGTGAGATTCACCATACCTGCGACCTGTAAGGCCTTTTGTAAGGACATATGGGTTTGATCAGAACCATAAACAACAAGCTTGCTCATCTGTTTTCTTCCAATCTCTTTAAGTTTCATGTCCCTCGCAGCCACCAATGTACATAAAATCGCTTCACAAGTAGTCCCTTGTAAAACGCCACCGCCACCGCCGCCACCGGAAAACATAAAGGCTTTGGGCAGAGTAAGCATCTCACCAAACCAATCAAGCACCAACATTTCAAGCTCGGTGACCGCGGGGACGAAATCCAGTTAAAACCGACGACATTGAAGGCAGTGCCAAGCATTTCTCCAAGAAGACCTGCAGTGCTATTACTAGAAGGAAAATAAGCAAAAAAGTTAGGGCTTTGCCAATGAGTAATACCCGGAACGACATATCGGCTAACATCTTGAAGAATGGATTCTAAAGATTCAGGAGAATTCGGAACAGAATCTTGGGGTATGGTTTTTTGGAGATAGCCAGGAACAACTTGGCTAACAACTGGGAATTGTTCAATATTTTTGTAATAATCAGCTATGAAATCTACAACTTTATGTGCTTGAGTTCTGAATTCTTCTGGATCTAACGGGTTGACGACATTAAAGTCGATGTCAGCGATTTCATTGTTGATGCTTCCCATTTCAAAATTGGATCACAAAAATTTATTGAGGGATAATTTAATTTTGTATGGTTTGTGATGTTCATTCTGCTAAAATGCATGGTATTATATAGAGGGAGTTGGAAGGTGAGTTTTCTTTTTTAAAAATCACATGCAGTGAAAATAAATTAAATTTAGTTCCCCTAAAATATATTGAAAGTAGTATACATATCTATTTACCATGTTTTCTAGCAATTATTTGATGTTTAAATTGTGCTTGTATGTTTTATTATTATATTTATATTTAATTGAAGGTTTGACTAAATTTTGTAATTTCTTAGAAAAAATAGCAAGTACCCACCGACTAAAATTTTAACCCTAATTCCTTGCATTTATTTGCCACATGCCCATGACGACGCGGAGTGGCTGATATCCTCAAAATGGTTTGTTTTTAAACAAAATAAGAGTCATCACTAATCCTAGTACGGTGTGATTGAACACTAAAATAGAGTAAAAAAAATTTAGTAGAATAAAAAAATGGTTTGCAAAAACTGAAGTTGAGTTGGGGAGTTAAATGTGTAAGAGGATGGTGTTAGCACCTTTAACACCCGTAAAAATCGGTGATCAATATTTTTTATTTCCTTTCAAAACTTAAATTAAAAGTATCCTTTGGATTTTTTTTTGACATATTTTAAAATGATGTCTTATTTTACTTTCATTACTCCCACATTCAAAGTAATGATCCCTTGAAATAAGTGGAAGAAAGTTCATCAATTTAGACTATATTGAGAAAACATTTTTGATTTTCAAGTTAGCACAATTTTTCAAAATCCATCGTCGGAGTATAGCCTTCTAATAAAGAGATTTCTTATAAAACATTAATTAAATAATTTTTTCTTAGCATCAAAGTTCGGACTCTCAAAGATGTGATACTTCACGTCAAGCACTCTAATAGATTGGACTCTCAAATTTCCTAGATTCTATCATAAGATTTTGTTTGAGGAAAATCGTATAAGTTATTATAAAATATTAATTAGGAAATATTATGAAATTATAGATTAAATTTTAGAAGTTTGAAAAAGCATAAAAAAAAAATTATAAGGTTAGAAACAAATTTTCTAAAATGATTAAAAAAAAAGGTATTTATGAAAGATTTTTTAACTTGAAAAAATTTAAAATATAAGGATTTTAAAACATTTTGAAAATTTTAATTATAAAGGGTTTTAAAATTTAAATAAGAAATAAAATCAAGCTTAATAGGAAAATTAGTTAGGTAGGACAAAGATTAAAGAAGCATTTATAACAAATTGAGCAAACATAAAATGACATATTGAGATTTTGATAAAAAGAAACATATATATTGGAAATCGATCTCAAACTTCCAAAGAAACGACGAGACATTACTAAAGAAAATTATCCATGCATTAAAAAAACTGAAAAAAAAAGTGGATAATGAAAAAAATAGATAAAAATCATAAGACTAATATACACAAACAAAGTGAAATTTAACCATAGTGATGATGATAATAATAATAACAACTACTAAATAATAAAAATAATAACTAAAAATAACAAATCTAAAATATGCAACATAATAAAGAAAGAAATAAATTATAAGAATAAAAAAACCAAAAATAATAGGAAAAGAGAAAAAGAGAAAAAGAAAAGAAAGAAAAGGAAAATGGGAGAAGAGAAAAAAGAAAGAAAGAAAACAGAAACGGAAAAGAAAAGAAAGATAAGGAAAAAAAAAACAGAAACGGAAAGAAAAGAAAGATAAGGAAAAAGGAGAAAGAAAAGAAAGATAAGGAAAAAGGAAAAAGAAAACAAACATTCAGTGGCGGGCCGCGTAATAAGTATAAGAATAAATGAAACTTTAAAAGTTCTTTTTTCTATAACTAAACAAATCAATTGTTTTTTTTTAAATACTCACATATATCTAATCCAAATCCAAAGTAGATGTTTTTGTTTTTAGATCTAATAAAAAATATTATTAATGCAATAAATAAATGAAGATACAATAAATATATATAAAAAAGACATAAATATAAAAGCTACAATAAAACAAAAGGTAAAATGAATAATTAAAAGGTGAAATGAACAATTGAGCAATAAATAAATTGGGACATGAATAGAAAATAATTAAATAAATAAATGTAATAAAGTAAATAAAATACATAAATACAAATGCAACATATTAAATAAATAAATACTAAGCAATAAATTAAAAAAAAAGTAAGAAGTTCATAAATATGAAAATGAATAAATAATAATAAAGTGAAAAGAAAATATTAAGTAATAAATAAATCAATACATGAAAAGATGGGAAATACATAAATAAAAAAGAAACATAATAAGAAATCAGGAGGATATTAAAGTAAATAAATAAATAAATAGAGACATAATAAAATATAAAGAAAATAAATAAACACAATCAAATAAAAACAATAAAATATAATAAGTTAATAATAATAGCAAAAAAAGGCATAAATATATTAAAAGATAGAAAAAAGAAAAAAAACATTAATGAGAAAAATATACTACATTTGTTTTTGTTATAAACTTTCAAAATAAAAAAATACGAAGAGAAAAAACAAATGTGAGCTTTTTTTTCAAGTTGGAAGTTTTCTTTGGATCCTCACACTTCCAGAAATTAGTTAAAGATGAAGAATAAGAAAACTCTCTTTGGGGAAGTATTTTAGGGTTGTGGTTGTCTCTTTTTTCAGGGACTCACTTTATTTTTTCAAAAAATCAAAGACCCCTCTCCAATTTGTTTATAAAGGCAACAAAAAAAAAAAGATTAAAAAAAAAAAACTTTTAAAGGTGTACTCCCTCTTCTTGACCTAATTTGAAAATCCTTCTCTAATAGTGAAGGAGGAAATGAAATGAAATTTTTGGTTCTTTTAGCCAAAGTCCACGTTACATAAATATTTACCTTTTTACTCTCCAAATCTCTATCATTTATCAAATTAAAAAAAATATATAATAATGCTAAAAATAAACAAAAATAAATAGATAAGTGAATTAAATCGAACAAAATAGACCAGGGCGGGTTTAAGAAGGGGCCAAGAGGGCACGTACCCCCTCACATTCTCGATTTTTATATTTTAATATTAATTTTAAAGTTTGAAAATACAATATATATTAAATAATGCTTCTAAAGAAAAATAGAATGAGAGCTTCCATTGAGAAGAAGAGAAAAATACACCTCAAAGAATCACAAAATAGGTCAAACTTGAGGCACTAAAAAATTGTATGTGGATGAATTACATCTAGCATTTGAGTTGAGAAAAGTAGTAGAATGACAACGCGCCAGAACGATGATGATCAAAATTCTGAAAATGGTGACTTTTTTAAGTTCTTTCATAAAATATCAATTTATCATCTAAATTTTAGTTAAAAATTAAAACATCAGATTTTCAAGAATATTGATTATCTTATTTACCTCATCACTCTATTAGTTAACAGAATGTTTAATGTTAGAGACCAAAATATGTTGTTTTGAGAGACTAAAATAAAATAAGATAAAAAATTTAATGACGAAAATAAGAGTTAAACCAAAATAAAATTGAGTAAATCAAATTGTACCAAAAGAAAAACTAAGAATAAAATAAAATAAAATAAAATAGGAGATCGTGGTCTGAAAATTGGATAAAATCGCCTGCAAAAGAAAGTATTAGACACTCAAAAAAGGTTTAAAATCAACATCATAAGTTATTTTGCAAATATTTCTGCTACGTATCTTAAAATTTTATGGAATCTTGATGCGTGAAACCAACTTTGACTTGTATCCAAACATTAGATTAACTTTTTAACAATTTATAAACATTTTTTTATTTATAAAAACTTTTTTAAATATTTAAAAAGTCAATTCTCAACAATATTTTGTGTAGCTCTCAATTTACTTTGAGATTCAGCATATATATTGAATTTACTTTGAGGCTTTTATACCGTTTATGGATGATTTTAGCAATGACTTAATCCAATCCACTCTATTGAAGTTTATATAAGAGAAACTTGGGACGCATCTCTAAATTTGATTGTTTTACAAATGCTTCCATATTTGAATTACAGAAAAAATATTTAAAGTTAGAGAGCAAAAGTAAGCTTGGCAAGGTGGTATCTAGTGGTATGACATTCATTTAAAAAGTCAAAGATTCAATCTTCTTCCTACAAAGAAAATTGAATGACACAATATTCCTAACCCATGTTAAAGTCTCAAATTTTTTATATATATTGCTAGGAATTTTACATTGAAAAAATTAAGAGGTTACTCTTCTCATTGCCAAATTGGTTTTGAGATATGGAATCTCATACTATTAAATATAATATCAAAGCCCACAAAGTCGAGATGGTATTAGATCCAACAAAATGAAATTGAGATCTAATAAAAGATTGATCAACCCAAAAAAGACCTTATCTCGAGGGAGTATGTTGAGAATCCCACGATGATGACATACTCCTTATAAGAATCCTACATTGGAAAATTTCTCTCTCATTGTCAATTGTTTTAATATAGAACTTCGTACTATCAAATATGGTATAAGAGACAAATGAATATTTGATCTAATAAAATACAATAAAGAATGGTGAATCCAAAAGTTGTATCATCTTGAGTAGGCACATATTGAGAATTTCATATTATAAGATAGCTGGCCTCGTCGGACAGAGATACATGACAATCAGGGGTGGCAACAGCTAAGGTTTCCTTTGGGGAAGAAGAAAGGGTTTTTCGATTCTTTTTTCTTTTCTTCTAATTAGCACGACTTCCAAGTAACCCATTTATAAAATAAAAAAACAATATTAATACCTTTATTATTGTTTTCCATTAACTTTTCCATTTACCTTCTCCCCAAGCAATTAAATATATATATATAAAAAAAAAAAATTAAAAATAGAAGAATTGACAAACTATTTATATCGCAAAAATTTAATACAAGCCCAAAACTCAAAGTATTCACTTTTTTTTTCTCTTTTTTTGCTCTAAGATGTAAATACTTCTCATTTTTTTTTTCTTTATGTAAATTCTCTTATAAAAAAATATACATATTTATCCACACTCTCTCTTCTATTAATTTTTTATCTCCTCACCACTCATCACATCAACCCTTCTCTCCTCATTAATTCTTTTCCGATAACTATCTTTTCTTTTCACTCACCACTTCATACAACAGAAATTTAGATAAATATGGTTAATTCGTAAAATATTGTAGTTTCAAAAATATTTATAAAAATATGGTAGATTTGTGTTCTCTCTTATGTCATAGGTTGAACTCAAGACCCTCTTATTCTCTCTCCAATGTCTTTAGTTGAACCTAAGACCTTCTTATTCTCTCTCCAGTGTCTTGGGTTGAACTCATCACCTTCTCTTCACCCAAATCCTTTTTTGTTCTCTCCTTCTTATTTTCCCTCTCCAAGGTAGGATTTTCAATCCAAGACCATGTCTTTTTTAAAAAAAATAATATGTAAATTTAAATAATTAAATAATGAGGAATTTTTGCTTTTTTTAATCGAACTATATTGAAATTTCAATTCCTTTATAGATTATGTATTTTATCGATCTCTCATTCATTTGTCACGAATTTTATGAAAATTTATTATTAAAAAATATGATTGTTGAATTTTTTTTATTAATAACCTGTAATTGAAAAAATTAAATGTAAATTACAATATTTTTAAATAATGACCCGTAATTGAAAAATTAAATATAAATAAAAAAATATGATTATTGAACAATTTTATTTGACTATTAATACACAGTGATAGATCATGAACACAACCAATCTCTATAGTTACTGTTGTAATTAACATATCACTAATTGTCAAATAAAAAATATATTTGACTATTAACACACATTAATAGTCTAATAGTATGAGATTTTTTTTGTTTGACTAATTATTTTTTTAGTATGTTTTAGGAGAAATTTTTATTTTGGAACTTTGTTAGATTTATGAAATTTTATGTTTTAACGAAGATTTAAAATATCGATGTTGATAGATATATATTCTTAGTTTTACATAAATTTTGATTTTGATGGATATTTTTGGAAAAATTATAAAAAAATTAAAAAATAAATTTAAATTATTAAATAAACCTTTTATTATTTTCAAATTTTCAAATTTGTCTATTATTTATATTATATTTATATTAGAGTCATGTTCATATTTATTTTTTGTGATTCCTGGATTTTTTTTAAGATGTAATGAAAATATGGATCCATCACTTCCGTCGATATGAACTTGTGAAAATGTTGATAGAAATATCGACACGTTGATGAAAATTTAAAACTATGGTTTTAACTAAAAAAAATTGATTTTATTTTTAGTGTTAAGAAATTTAGTATAAAAATTTGATTAATGAAAATATTTTTTTATTTTTATTTTTAAGTTTAAGGGTATTTATAAAAATTTTCAATAGTTTAGTGGTATTTTTTAAACAAAAATTTAATAGTTTCCATCCAAAACTAATCAGTAAGAGTATTTTTAAACTTTTTGTTAAGTTTAAGGAAATTTTTGAAACCTTTAAAATTTTGGGGACACTTTTTATAACTTAGCCTGAATTATATGATAAATAAATTAATAATAAATTGTTGTCAACTTAATCTTAGAGAATTTCTCTAAATATATATAGCATCAAAAATCATTTAAACATTTTTTAAAATTAAAATTAATTTATAAATTTACCATAAAAGACATATCTAAAACCATAAAATTGAAACCAATTTCTTCAAATTTATTTTTGTTTGTCTAGTTTTTTATATAAAGTATTTGAATCTCATAATTGTTTGAGACAATATATATGTTGTGAAATAATTATTAAATCCCCTTCCTAAAATATGACATCAATAATTTTTCTTACGGTATTTATTTTGGGTTTTTTGTACCTAATTTTATTTCACACAATAACTGCATTAAGGAGGAAGAAAAATAATGATAATTGAAAGATATCTTAATTCATGCCCAACTTGAATTTTTCAAGTCAAGATTGGCAACTTTTCTTGGAATTTCTACCATACTAATAATCATTTCTCCTAATTATATATACGACTACCATATTTATTTTGATTAAAGTTATTTATAGCATAATTAATTTCAATCCATTCCCAATTTTCCTTCCTAATTTTGTGGGAGCAATGTCAAAATTTTATCAATCTCTAATAACACCACACATAACGAGATATTTATAAAAAATATTTTAGAAAAAAATGTTTTTTTCACATGACACACTATAATGCTGGCCAATAAATTAAGATTATTCTCTTTTAGTGTTTCAAATGCTTAACTATTAACAGATGATTACGTTCTCTTGATTTTCAATGTGAAGATCCTCCAGTTTAGGTTCATCTTTTTCTTTTTATTAAATCTTTCATTTCATTTCATTAGATCGATCTAATGTTCACTTTGGCTTCAACTTTGATACTATATTTGATGATAGGAGGTTTTATCTAATAATGGAAAAACTAGTCCATTTATGAGAATGTGAGATTTTACTTAATGTCTTCAACGTGTGGACAGTAGACCGTTGGTCCATAAAAATATTATTGTAATTGAAATTAATTATGAAGGGTCATTTTCTTGAGATTTAATGAGGTGGTACTCTTATAGTTGAGAGAAAGATTTTTAATTATAGTAAATAAAATTGAAATTATTTATAAAACCTAGCAAAATATATCAAATTTTATTTAGTACATTTTAGGTTTTTGCTATTTAGATGTTCCTGTGGTTGTGATAATTATTGTAATTCATTTTGTAACCTAACAAAATGATTATTATTGAAGTTGACATGTGCTTTTTTTTTTTTTGTAAGAATTAATTGTGAAAACTGGAATTTTGCATGTTTTAATCATTTGTGTTTGCAAACATATACACACGTAGGAGACTTTAATAGTTGTGGACAAAATCTTTCATCAATATAATTATAACACATTTGTTTGAAAAACGAAGGACCAGTCTTTGTTTCTATCAAATGTAGGTGCAAAACTATCAACTTTGCCAGCAGATAATAATAGCATTTCACATCTTAAATCGTACGGCGACGAAAATGTCGAAGTAGTAGGAATATGATGTGAGTTTGTTACAACTTTGAAATTTTCTTATCGCAAAAAAATATTTTCTAACTCTTTTTATACTATTAACAAAATTCAAAATGCTACGGTGGTCAACCTAAATGCCAAGTATAATAAATATCTATCAAAACGTTTATTAATAACAGACGTTTGATACATAATTACAATACTTTGACCAAACAACCAATGCTTAACTATTTCCAAAATGTCTGGAGTCACCTCGCCGCAAATCCTTCAACCTTCTTCTCTACTTGGCTTAAACGTCTGATCTTGGAAGATGAATTTTTGAAAGAATGTCTAAAAGACTTTGTGAGGTCTCAGGTTTTATGAAATTTTTTTCGCAATACCTTTTTATGAACATCATTTTGCATAAATAACATCAAATCATTTCATCGCATATAAACATTTCTTTATGCTTAACAAACATATTCATAACGTAACAATTTCACATAAACACACATTAGTTAACATTCATTTCTTTCGCCACAGATCTCAAATCGTTCTCTACGCTTGGTCTCATTATCTCACGTTTTGACTACTATATCAACAGCATCCAAGAACATACAGATTCGTCCTTGTCGCTCAGGCCGCTAAGCTTTGTACATTCCTTTCAATGCATAAGCCAACTTCTTATCACCATGTGGTCCGTACACCCCATGGTGGCCTTCATTCTTTATGTGCACGTAAAAGTTAACATCATCTCAAGGAATCAACTAATGGTTTGGAAATCATTTCATAGCATGAAAATCGTAATCATCAAATCAAGCTTTAACATGATTTTTATAATGCTAGAACACATATAAACTTTTCATAGAAATCTCTTTTTGAAACCACTTTTTGATTTGAAATCATCTTTCAAAAGAGTAAGTGGAACCACAAAACATTTAAGAAAAAACACCACTCACCACACTTTAACAAAAATTCTCCTCTTCTTTCTCTTCTCGTGGAGAGAAAAGAGACATTTTCTTAATCTTACACGTTAACCCCTGTCAAATCAGATTTGACGTTTTCTTAGCCAGACCTTACTTCTCGCTTAACCCCATACTGCAAATAACTTTAACCACAACACTTCTGACGAATAATCTTATCGTGTAGCTATATTTTTACAGGAAACCTTCTTCGTGAGCTAACCAACTTTTACTCACTTAGAACACTTATCACGAATTTCAACTTCAAGGCTTCCTCGCAGACTTCTTCCTCGCGAAATTCTTGGTTCTTATCTCGAAGACTTCTCAAACACCCAATCATTTTAGTAAAAAACTTACGCGGACTTTTCTTTTAAGAGCGTTTAGACTTATAAATTCTATTGCAAATCCTTCTTTTCTCAAAACTTCATCGTGAATTAACTTCTGAATCACAAAACTTATTCAAACAATAAAAGATTTTAGCGCTTAATTCTTTCCGGGGATATATTCAAACTCCAATTTCTATAATAATTTTAGTCGAAATTTTACTTCCTATACTCAAAATTAAAAATGGGTCTCACATAACAAACAACTACTCAATTAGATGAACCCCACCTAATATATTAAGTTTTAAAGTTGTTGATAACACCAAAATGAAAAGTTTGCGATTACTTGTGCTTATCACCCTCTTACCTTCTCCTATGATCGGCGTTATCCCACAAAGAAGAAGAGAGCCACTTCGTGCTACTCTTAGATGTGTTTTTTTTTACTACTAAATAGAAAAGAACATATTGGTATATTTCCATTACTTGTGCCTATTCAAGATGTGTTTTTTTAACTATTAATTCACATGATTTTCATATTGGTGTATTACTTAATTTTTTTTCTTTCAAAAATCTATACTACATCACTTTCCGTCTACGAATTGGTAATAGACCTTTTTTTCATAAAAACAAAATATTAGTAAAGTAATTAAACAAAGCAAATATTTTATACATGGAAACGAAGTTTATATGTTTTAATTTTTAAAACAGAAAATTAATAATTAAGGTCTCGTTTGATAATCATTTCATTTTTTTCGTTTGATAATCATTTCATTCTTTTTATTTTTTAAAATTAAGTTTATTTTTTTTATGTTTTTCAAATAATAATTTCCATTTTTCTTAACTACACGAATTGAAATCTTCAACAAAATTTGAAAATAAAAACAATTTTTTAAATGCTAAAGTCTCCTTTGGTAACCATTTTGTTTTGTTTTTGCCTATAAACACTTCTTTGATAACCATGGATAATATTTTATTGATAAATATTTTGTGTGTAATACATGAAAGTAAACTTGTGTATAAATAGATAGAGAACCTATACAAAGTAAATAAGGAAAGAAATATACATAGAATTTACATTAATAATGACCACTAATTTTCTTAATTTGTTTATAATTTTAGTTTAGAAAATAAAAATAAAATAAAAATAAATTTTTAATTAAACAAAGTTTAAATAGTTACAAACACGTTTAAAACTTTAAAAGTATTTGTCTATAAATGTGGTCTTAATCTAAGTCATTATTACAAATTTATTAAAGCAATAAATATTGCAAAAGTGAAGTTTCCAACCGATATCTAGGACAATCCCATTATGAACCAAACACCAAAGTTTATTGGAGAGGCACATGTGTTTTATATTAAAAACATTAGTGCATTTGCATTTATTTCATATCTCCAATACGATTCCAGGAGAGGCATGGCCTCCCTTACCCCTATCATAGATCCCTCCCTACTCACTTACTTACTTACTGAAGGATGGTTGTTGTTCACTATTAAATTAACAATATATGAAAGTGAAAAATAAAATAATAGGTAGACCATCTCCACCTGTATCACCTAACAACTTCTTAATGTAACTGTTGGTTGCTTTTTGTTCTTTCTCGAAAATGTTGGTACCCTAATTCGAGATTGTTTTTAAATTCTTTTTCTTAATAAATACAAATTACTATTTACACTCTATAAAAAAATCACTAAAAAATTAAATTCATTATCTTTAATTTAAAAATATTTTATTTTTAAAAATTTTTTTAATAATAAATTTTACAAAATATTTACAATCTATAGCAAATTCTGATATAAAAAAAGTTGCATATTAAATGTTAAAAAACTATATTGATTTATATATATAATACATATAACAAAAAAAAAAAAATCAACGACATTTCTAAGAAGTTAAAATTTAAAAACTAAATTTAATGGTTCTTTCTTTAGATGAAAAACAACACTAAAAAAACATGTTAACGAGAATTTTTTAAAGGAAAATTTTTAAAAATAGCAAAATAAATTAAAATATTTACAAGCTATAACAAATTTTTAGTTTCTATCACTATAGCATATCAATGACTATCAATGATAAAATTTGCTATAGGTTGTAAATATTCCGTACAATTTGCTATTTTTGAAAATTTCCCTTTTTTAAATATTAAAAAAATGAATCAAATTCTTTATAAACACAACAAAATATTCTTATCTATTAATTATATTTATTGATTTTTATCATCGATAAAGATAGGTCTCTATCAAAGTTTTATTATTGTCTATTTCTAATAGACGGTGACATTTTATTATATTTGAATTTTTTTCTAACAATTTTGACATTTAAAATAATTAAAAGAAAAAGGATGCAGTGACGGATCCAGAAATTTTATATAGAGGGGGCACCAGACATTATATAATAAACACACTAAAAAATATTTTAAAAAATGACGTTTCACTGATGCTCCGATAACATTCACTATATTTATAGCAACAAAGAAATATCGTCAATTTTTACATGATTTTTTGTAATCCAAATATGTGAATTTAAAATTATCACCAAAAAAAGAAAAGAACAAAGAAAGATTGATACCTTTTGCTTGGAATGTTGTTGAGAGAGTGGAAGTTTGGATCACCGACTTTGATCATTTTTTTTTAATTTTTGTTAGATAACAAATGAGGGGTAGAAAATAAGTTAGGGGTTTTTATCTTAGATGAGTTTTTTTCCTCTTTTTAAAAAATTATCTTCATTTTAGAAAATCAAATTATATTCCTTTTAGGAAATCATTGAAATTTAGGAAGAAATTTGATATTTGAAAAAAGAAAATTATTAATATTTGAGAAATTTGAGGAAAGAAAATTATTATGTTTAGAATAAAAATTATGTTGTGACAATTTATGAAGAAATTTGATATTTGAGGAAAGAAAATTATTGATATTTAGAATAAAAACTATTTCGTAAAAATAATTGTAGCAAACGAGATTTGAATTCACAACCAAAAGGTTGTGTAGGAGGGGTACAACCATTGCAGCAGTAGTAAAAATTAGGCAAAATAAAATTAATTTTAATATATATTGTAATCTAACGGTTCAAAATTAATGGATCCGCCCTTGGAAACATGCATAAACATGTTATAAAATTTGCACAAGGAAATGACGCATATAATGTGTTCAATGCCAAAATTTTGACGAAAAAATTACATAACCTCAAGGTGAAAGTCTGATAAATTCATAGTTTAGAAACGAAAAATCACATTGCAAATTAACAAAGTTGCACATCATGCACACTAGGATTCCACCTTGAATTTTTTGATGTCTCATTTTCTCTTCGGGAAAACAATTTCTGATAAAGATTAGATTTGGTGGGCTTGATCCTAACCAAGGTAGATGTTGATCGAGCTTGTTTGCCATTTGGCCATGTCTGCCCACTTCTCATTACTCATGTCTATTATAGTATTCTTATGAGATGTCCAATTTTTTTATGGCTCACAAGGGACTCACCCCGAACTGCCCGACGATTCTTTGATCAAGTGAAAAATGTGAGAGGTAGTGTGGAAAAAAATCCCCATGAGCTAAGCGGGGACACGAAAAATATTATCCGACCCCTTCCCTGCCCTGTTCACTGTCCCCCGTCTCTGATCCGGTTAAATTTTAGGGGTGCTTATAAAAATAACAAAAAATTATAATAATAAGGTTCATATCACTACATTTTTTAAATTGCAATAGCAAATTTAAAAGTCGATAACCCTCTTATAGCTGTCTGATATCACCAATTACTTGTCATATTTGTCATATTCGCAATATGCAAAAAAGAGTTGTTACAGACTGTTTTTTTCTAAATGTTTTTGTCATCGCTAATGCAATTTTCCTAGATTTTATTTATTTATTTACAATAGTTATGTAAGTTTATGTTATTATTATTATTATATAAATACTACTTTTAATTTCAAGTTTGATGTTTTAATTTCAAGTTTGATGGTTTATTGATCAAGATAATGAGTATGTTTAAATTCAATATTTAAATTTAGATTATATATATAAATAATATGTTTATTTCTTTCTACTAAAAGGTTGATTATTTTCTTAGGCAAAAATTTGACTAATTTATCTTTAAATTCAAATTGTAATATAAAACTTGAAGGAATGAAATATAACGAAAGCGTGTGAACGCCGTGCAAAAGAAATTCAACTTGAAACACATACAAAATTCAGAGAAAATATTTAACCATGCTTCTATGGAGGAAAAGAAGAAAATAAAACTAACATTTGTAGAACCTCTCAAGAATTCTTGAGTCTCCCAATGAACACCACGAAGTCTTCCTTATTATCTTCCAAATAAAAATCAACAGAGAGTTTGTGAAGATTCTGTGATTTTTTGGTTTTGTTAAAGAGAAATTTTTTTAGAGAGATTTCTATTTGGAACAAAAAGATAGTAAAAACACAGAGAAAAGATAGCACTCCAGAGTTTGTATCTTAACCATATATCTTAACAGAGATGGAGGAAAAGTTATAAATAACTTCCTCCCTCTCCATTACTTAGAATAACCTTTTTGACAGTTATTGTTTTATTTAAAATTATATTAATATAAATTAATATAAATTTAAACTATATTATATCTTATATAATATTAACTTTATATTACATCATATATAATTTAACCAATGGTTTAGATCTTCTCATATGATCTATAGTTCTAATATAAATCAAATTCATATTAATTTTAATCTATAGTTTATTTATGAATCTTATTCATATTATTATTATTATTTGAATTATATTCAAATATTAATTTCTCTCGTAAAAACTTTATATTATAATGTATCAAATACATTATATTAATTGTATCATATACAATTTATTCTCTTTAATCAATTTGCACAATTCAAATTAAATCAAAATAAATTTGATTCTCATTTATCCTTATTGAGCTAACAAGGAGACCTTATGGACTTACAGATTAAAACTTTAATGATTTAATTAATAGGGTATTTTTAAAAATAGCAAAATAAATTAAAATATTTACAAGCTATAACAAAATTTTGGATTCTATCACTGATAGTCTTCTATCACTATAATATATCAATGACTAAAAGTGATAGAATTTGCTATAGGTTGTAAGTATTTTGTAAAATCTACTATTCTTAAAAATTTTCCTTAATTAATCTAAGGAGATTAATTAATTAAACTTTTTAATTAAATTAATTTATATTTATCAACTATCAATCATTCCACTAAAGACCAATAGGTTCACTCTTCTTACTGTAGATATATTTTTGTGTCCATTATATATAACCAATCAACAATGCAATAACCCTTCACAAATTGCTCGTAAGTACAACTAGGCCAAAAATTACCGTTTTGCCCTTATAGTTACATCTAACTCCTTAAGTACCACTGATTCTTCTAATGAACAATAATTATAGTCCCACTATAAGTGAACTCCTCTTGGTCCAAGAGAGGGTGTGTCGCCACATTGTTCAAGCCTTGGAATCAGCCTTTAAGAGAGTAATTTCTCTACTTACTCTATTTATGGAGAAGGAGTGGATTTCTTGTTGTGTAGTTCTGTTACCAACTCCCTAATCAGACAAATTCCCAAAATGATAGGCCTATTGAGTCAGTGACATAGGCCACTCTCACCCATGAAAATCAAAGGACTGCCTTCATAGGCAAGAGTTCACAACTCACTCAGGATTCAAGTCAAGTCACCTATGGTTATCTTGGTGAAATATCGTCTCAACTAATAATAGTGTTAATAAGATAAAATACCCCTACTCTAATGTCTCGACATGAATGATTAGGATCAAATCATTTCTAGCACTTTAGAGCAATTGTAACAACTATAAAGTAGGTCGTATTCGTAGTGTCACCAAGATAATATATTTAGCCTTATCCATCTACTACAGACCATTTAGGTTATCACTTAAAAATGATTCACTTGTATGTCTCCACATACTTGATTAGGTTACAAAAGATAACACTGGATGTTAGTTTATTGATTTTGTGGGTTAATGCAACTAAATGTCAAATAAAATAAAACACTTTTATGTCTCCACAAGATTTAGGGCATCAACCCCAACAAAACTAACCATAATAAAAAATTTAGTTATAGATTTAATTATTTAGTTATAATTTTTCTACAATAATTATTTTAATTAATTAATTTTTTTAAAAAAATGGAGAAAAGTTTCCTGCCACGAACTTGATCTCCACAAATTTTTTGTGAAAAATCTTTGACTCAATCCCTGTGGAAAATTTCACATGGATAGGAAATGATATGGGATGCGAGGATGGAAACAGGGGATGGCATCCCTGATCCTACTTCACACCGTGGACATCTCTACTTACCTGGCACTAATTGCTATGATCTTAATTGAGGGCGAGTACGCTTACTCAAGTTTAGGCAAACATTCTTCTTTTTACCTATTTTCATCCTCTTGCCCCTATCTTGTCTTTACTTTTATTTTGACTTTTGACTTCTCATCTTGTTTATTGTTTTGCTTTTGTCTTAAAATGAGTAATATTGCTCACCTTAATCACGTGATTTGATTTTATATATTGAGATTATTTTCTCTATTATTCTAGATTCATCACCTGAATTTGTATGAAAAGATGACTAGATTTATTGAATATTATGCTCTAGCAGTTGCAACTAGGCTAGCTATGTCCATACACTACTATAAAATTGGATTACTCGACACTTACACTTGCAACTCTAACTTATTTGAGGTTTTTGTTATTAAAATGTCAAGTAATGACCCATTTGAGGAGAAAATGTCATGTAACTTATAAAAAAAAGCGGAGAAACTTCACGGACATATTCAAACTATTTTATTTATCTAGTTATTACTTGACGTTTTATACGTGTCAAGTAAAGTTAATATTTACTTGATGTGAAAAAAAATGTCTAGAGCAATGTTGACTTTTATTTGAAAGTTTTTAATCGTCAAAAAATCTAAAATTTATACTTTCTACTTTTTAACATAGAATTACAAAACAAACAAAATTCTAAAAAAAAAAAAAAAAAACCCTTTTCTCTTGCATTCTCTTGTCTCCCCATTCTCCTCTATCTCCCTCGTTATATGCCCTCTCTACAAGCCACTCCCATGGACCCCTCGTCCCCCAGTCGCTCCCACGCACAACTGCGACAATAAACCCTCCAACATCGGCGATCCCTCCTTCCAGCCACTCTGACACTTCGATGCACACCCTCACAACCAACCGCTCTGAAGCACGTATGTGGCAAGCCACCACTGCAATGCCTATGTCTTCATTCTCTCATCCACTCCAACATGGATCTTTCAATGGTGACTCAATTGGCTACTCCACTTCTTGATTTTGCCGACCCAATCATCGATTTCACAAACTTTTAGGTGTCAAATCCTAACTAGCTCCTTCAAGGTATAAATCTTACCCATTCTTTATATTCTTCTCTTGGTTTGGAATTAGGTAGCAATATGTTGAATGAGGGTTATTAACTCTTATGTAATTTTGAGCATACTTTAGGTAACAATTACTTTAAGTTCTATAGTAATATACCAATATCGTTCAACATGTTGAATGTGTGATATTTATGCACTTATCATGAGCTTTTGTGAGTTGAAGTTGTTTAAGTTCTATAGAAATACAAATTTAGTACAATATTTATAACTCAAACTCCTTAGATAATCTACTTTTTGACATTCATGATTTATCTATACTTCATCAGATTTGAATTTTCCAATACAAATAGTTCTTCTATACATTTTTCTTGTTTGAAGTGTGGAAATTGTCAAAGACATAATGCCAATGATATTAGAGATCGATTATTTATATTTTAATGGCATTGATGAAAGTTATAAGATTTGGTTTTGGCATGGTGAGCAGTAGAAGTTTTCATGAAATAGAAAGTAAATTTGAGCGGTAAGTGCATTTGATCTATTTGCTTATAAGATATTATTTTTCTTGATGGGCTTGCCCAATACCAAATATATTAATTTTTTCTTTATGATGGTCATCGAAAAATAGTTTTCTTGACATTTGTGGACCATCAACAAAATAAATGGAACTTTGCCCATCAAGAAATCAAGAACCCACAATTTTATTTTTTTTTTTAATTTTTTTCATATTTCTTCAAAAACTTAGGAGACTTTTCTTGACATACATGAATGTCAAGATAAATATTATATCAAGAAAAATATTTTTCTTGCTGGTCTTTTTCCATGGCCATCAAGAAATCAAGGCAGCTCTATTGTGGACGATTAATGATTTTTTAGCATATGGAAACTTGATGTAATGTGAAAGGGTATGAGGCATGTCCAATTTGTGGAGATAACACATTTTCAATATGACTTAAATGTAGAAATAATGGCATACCTAGCTTTAGCATCGAAAATTTTTAGCACAAATCATCCTTTTTATAGTAAAAAGAAATCATTTAATGGTCAGCGAGAACTTGGAAGTATTCCATAACCTTTGTCTGGAGAGGTTGTATTTGAAAAAACTAAAGATCTTGATTTTAAAAAAAGAAAAAGAACAAGAAAGGAAAACACTCAGAAGGAAGCACCAAAAGTTGTTGGAATAAGAGGTCTGCTTTTTTCGAGTTTTCCACCGGAAGCATCTTCATGTTAGATATTGAGAAAAATGTTTGTATGAGTATTTTAGGTATACTTTTTTATATTCCAGGAAAAACTAAGGATGGTTTGAATGCTAGATGTGATTTAGTTGATTTAAATATTTGTGACTTGAGCTTACACCTATTGATGGGGAAAAAATATTTTTCATTACCCCTGCTTGTTATACTCTTATTAAGAAAGAAAAACATTTTCTTTTGAAGACGTTATCAGAAATGAAAGTTCCTCGGGGTTACTTTCCAATAATGTTAGAAATCTTATTTCAATAGAAGATTCATGTCACACCTTGTCCCGCAACACCTCTTAAATCTCCCATTGGGACACGCAACGAGACTTGAGCATTTCTGACGTCTCAAAATGAAACTCCAGAATGCTCAACTTAAGTCCTTAAACTTTAATGAAAACTTAAAATTTAACTATTAGGCGATAAGATACATACAACACAAGATATCTGTATCAATCAATTCTTTTTATTACTTAAGATTATGTGTTTCAAATATACATATTACACACTTTCTTAGGTACATAAACTGTGAAGTAAAACTTAAAACACCTCTTGCTTGACTTCAACTCGTAGCAACTCACCTTATTTTTTTTCCACTTGGCCTTAATGCTTGGTTACCTGAAGAAGGGAAAACTTAACGTATAAGTCAAATACTTAGTGAATAATAATTTTGGAAAAACCTTTAGGCATACAGTGCGTAAAATCATTTTTATAAAACATGCTTCAACGCCTCATTTAATAAATCATAACTCCCACTTTAGCTTTTCATATTCATTTCACCTAGAGCATGAACTATTCTCACACACAATCTACCGTGATTGTTTTTCTACTACAAGAAATGTGCCTTTTAATAGCTCTTGATCATATAACCCATTTTAAATACGGCTATTGAAAAATAAAAATAAAAAACTGGAAAATAAAAAAAATTCCCACCCAATATTTCTCTTATCTCTCTCAAAATTTCAGCCAAACGACGTGCCCTTTTCTTTTGCTCAAGCAAACGACTATGATACCCATGTCCTATCTCACGTGCACGACCACCCTCCATTCAATTGACGGCAAAGTCATCGTTTTCTCTGTCCAATTGCCATTGTCACTGAAGCTCTGGCACCGTTGTCATCTACAAGGCAATGCTCCAAAAAGTTAGGGCTCTTCGCATTTCGAGCTACTTGGTGAAGATTTTCCTTAAGATAAGAACAAAGACTCTTCTTCTTTCTTTCTTCTACATCATTTTCCAACTCCAGTTGCTTTGGATTTTGATTAGGGTTCTTCGTCTACCAGCTCGTCATCTTTCTACTGCTATTACACACTTGAAGCTAACATTTCATGATTAGTCACTATATATATTCCCAGTCTTTTAGACCTGTTTTTTTGTTCTTGGCACTGAGCCCACATTTTGTTGTTTTGTTGATTTTTGTTGTTCTTGGCACTAAATTCAATAATCTTCAAAATTTTCAATTTCTTTAGCTGACCAATTGTATTAATATCCTTACATCCACAACAATACATACATAATGTTTCAAGGTTGTTTAATGAGTCAAACGCCTAACTTGGTCATTCAAAATATATATTCTCCATGTCCAAAATATATATTTGCAAGTTAGATGCAGGTGAAAAGAAGTTATCCAAAATGATAGTGCTTAAAAAGTGAAAAGTGAGCTTATTTCTTATTTCAGATTAGTTAATATACTAAATTTGATCTTTATGTGGCTTGGTTGATGAGTTTTCAATTTCAAAAGTCTACCTAAAGTTGGTTAATATCTTGTTGCTGGATTCTTAAAGTTGATTATTGACAAGATCGAAATTGATATGCAAAAAGTAAAGAATTATGCAAAGTATATAGGCAAGGTGGTTATCAACGTATGTATGTTTGGAAATTAAAGTGGTTACGAAGGATACTTACCTAAACCGCCTTGACAAAAAATTATTTGTAGTTTACCCTTGACTTTTATCGTAGATAGGTGCAAGCACGGGTGTCGAACCCAAAAGAGTGTAGGATAGACGTTTTTCTTAATGTAATGCTTGAAAAGAATGAGATTAGTAACAAAAAGAAAAGAAAAGCATTGAAAACAATTTTGGGAGAATCATAAGGGAGAATGAGAATGGAAAATTTAACTTGTAGTACAATTCACAAAAAAAGAAATTAAAGATTGAATTCCAAGAAGAGAAGTGAGGAATGAGCTTAGGCATTGATCTAATCTTATCACTGAATCAACGAAAGTAAAGAAAGTTGAATCATGCTTAATTAAGAGGGGATTTTTTATTCAAGATTTCTCACAATATCAAATTGCTTGATCTTGAAGGACTTTTAAATCAAAATTCAAGAAAATAGATGAATTTTATGGTGGATTGGTTTAATTCTTGCAATTTCAACTAAACCCTAAATTGTTTTTTTAAAGAAGATTACAAGATCATTCATAATATTGCAACCAAGGAATTAAATGGGAATTAATTTATGTACTAAAAAAGGATGCCTTATATTTCCAAGAATTAACTTAAGAACGAATGAAATTCATATGGCATCAAACAATTTCAAGAATGAGAGAGATACAATCAAGAATCAAGAGAATTTTGTGTAGAAACAAGTAGTTCAAGAAACAAGTAGTTCAATTAATCTTGCACTAATTGATATACTTAGGGTAAATTACTTACAAAGATTGAATCAAAAATCAAAGATCAAGAATCAAAATTACAAGAATTAATGAAATTGAATCAAGATCTAATTCTTGATACAAATGATTGATGATTCCAACAAAAAATACATCAAGATTAGAGAAGAATCAAACCCTAATCACAATAAAAAAATCAAAGTAATGAAGTTCTCAAAGATTAGAATCACCCAAGCCCAAATTACCTCAAGGGATTAGCCTTGCATCTTCAATAATTCTGAAAAATTTGTTGAAGATCCAAAAATGAGGGTAAAAAATTTGAAATTTGGAAGAAATTTGAAGAAATTTTGGAAGGAATAATGAATTGAATGAGTAATTAGGGATTATTTAGAGTATCTATAGGAAAAATTGGAAGATTATAGCAAATGGGCCAAAATTACACTCTCAAGGACTATTTCCACTTAAAAATCACGAAAAATGGAAAATTTTCATAAATTTGGCAAATAGTTACCATTTTGCCATTGAAAAGTGAAGAAAATAAAATGTTTTACGTTAGTTGGGAGTCACTTGTTGCACAGAGGCAGGCTGAGATGGAAAGACATGGATTGAAGGTTCAAATAAGATTGATTAATTTGTTCTTAAGAGAAGATTTGAACCTGTGATCTAAGGGACGCACGCGGAGAGCATTAAACGATGTCGTTTTCTTTTTTGAAAATCCAGATTTAAATTGCGTTTGGTGAGGTTTTGAACTCGTGACGTCCGGGTGGTTCGTGCGTGTGTAGGTGACAGACACATGTCAATCTTCTTCAATATTTACCAAAATGCCCTTATGTTTAATTTGTCCGTTCTTCTTCGTTTGAACTTTGAATTTGGAGATTTTCATGTCGTTGGGTTTGTATCGAAGCCTACTTTTATATTCTGCATAAAAATATAAAAATAATGAACATATGCATGATAAAGATCAAGAATATGCTATCTTTAAATGAATTAATATTTGCCTCAACAATTATGCATCACCATTAGCTTATTTTACTATTGTGTTCATGTTCACTATCTTAGCTTGATTTTTTTTAATGAATTTAGCGAGCCATTTTGTGTTTTTTTTGGTTGAAGTATAAGTGGAAACAAGATGTATGAAACATAGAGAATGATGGATGATTATTGTTGGCCATTTAACTCATAGGGTTACTATAGTTTTTTATTGTAAAATTTTTGCTATATTCAAGTGATTAGGCGTTTTTTAGTCAATTGTAAATCGTAGTATAGACCAACTTTTCGTTGAGATTTTTGCATGTTATGGAGTTTCCATAGAAACCAATAAGGACACTTCTTTATTTGCTTCTAGTTCCTGCTTTGAATATGGTGTGGTTGCCTCACAGAAAAAAAAAATCAGTAAAAAAGATTGATGTCTTTTCTCCAGAGTCTACTAAATCTCTCTTTCTTGGAACCTTATTGATACTTAGTTGCTTTTTGGTCTAAATTTGGCTTTCCATTTTTGTTGTCATTTCTTAATGATACATTTTGTTAGATTACATGTTAGTTTCTTATTGGTTGTTCGATTGTTTCATGGTGGAGTTGTTCTAGTTGTAGATGCTAAAAAGCAAAACTATTGAATTAAGAGTCAAAGGTGAACATTAACGCTATTGAATCACCCTCTGTTCTTTTTTTCTAAGTTTTTAGTCAATTTTTTTTTCTAGTTTGACAAAGGTTTTAATATGGCATAAGGAAGTCTTAGTGCATTATATAAGTTATGTAATTAATCATTAATCATTATATAAGCTATGCACTTAATCATGTTATGGTTAAATATGTAAATGATTTTATTATTTCCGTAAGTTGTTTCATTTAATATTTTGTTTTTTAGGAACAATATAATATTGATCAAGCATTGTCAGAAAGATACTTCCTTTAGAAGATGAGTGGGTTATGGGATTGTGTAAATTTAACTTTGTTTCTTTTACTCATATGGAGAGTTGAATTGCAGGGAATGGTAAAATATGTTGGTCTCACAAGTTTCTTCGCATACTTAATTTAACTTGGTTTGGCCTTCATTGTAGTATGAAGTGCATTTAAACCTCTTTCTGTGTCGAGTTTCAAAGATAGTAGTAACGGGTAAATTTTTTACTCCACTTTTTGCTATTGATTTTTTGTTACTACATTTTTCTTCTCGATCTTCATAACCATAACCATTTGCCATACTTTTAGCCTAGTTTTTAGACTAATTGCGAGATGACAGTAGACACTACCAAGATGATGTGATAAAGGAGACACGGTAGGCGATCAAGATAGCAAGTTCAATGACAGATGTCCTTCACTACCTGGAGTGGGGACAAAACAAACATTTAAAAAGTTAGACGAAATTGTCTATTGAGTGGGGTCTTTTATCTAATAAATCAGATAATTCAAATGGAGGCAGTATAACAACATGTGTGTCAAAACCATCGTTGTTCTTTGATCACAAATCATCTCGCATCGTAAGTCTTTGCGCTTGTCTTATGACTAACTCATGAAGTCATTCCGTAAGTCAAGTCTTTGTACCCTTTCCTTGACTCAAGCGTTTACTGCTCTTTTTCCAAGTTGCAGCTGGGCGAAGTTCAACACCTTTAGCATGCCTTATCAATTTATCTACCCATTACGGGTCTTCCATTGCCAGATCACACAACAAGCAAGGGGCATTCCATACTAGTTCACATAGCAAGTATGAGGCATCCCATCTAAAATCACACAACATAGAGGATGCATCCCATCCAAGATCACACAACATGGATGAGGCATTCCATTCCAGATCACACAACATAGATGGAGTATCATAACGTATAAGGTACAAAGTCATCTCTTTTAGTTTGCGTGCTCCTTAATGCTAAATCATTTCTCACATTTAAGCAATGATAACTTGTAGAAACACAAGTTATTATAGCATTTTAGGTAGAATAATGAAACCAAAACGCGTAGCAAGTGTGTCAAAACGTATAGTTTATGTTCTAAATGCACAAATATTTAGAATACGTTTTACATAAACATTATGTATGTTTTAACATGTTTTTAGTGTCTAAACACAGAATTATTAACAAAAGAATAAGTTGGAAAATCGCAGAGCAACTTGCGCAAAGATTAGGCCAGAAGACCATAAATCACCAACCGAGAAGAAGTATGCTAGAAGAAAAAAGTGGCAGATTGAGTGATGTAACTTGACAAAAATGACAGCTTTCGACACTGACATGTTTAGAGAGATAGATTTTCCACTGAAATTTGCCTATATAAGAAGCTCCATCATCATCAAGCAGATACAGCCAGACGTCTGAACGGGCAACTACCCCCTCATTGACGAGGTGGGTAGAAACCTAGAGAGTTGGTGGCAAGGATTAGTCTTACCACCATCTGTAAAGCACATCTTCATCTTCTTCGGTCAGTATATGGAGTGAAAGCATGTAGTCTAAGTGAAGAAGATCCCATCCCCATCTCCTCCTAACTTGTAATGTCTTTTCATTGCTTTCCATTTTTGTATTTCTTTCCATTTTATGTTGCTCATATTGTACAATGGTCGAAGACCTACATTCTTAAATACAATGTATATTTATACCACTTTCAATTCATCCATCTATGATTGTTCATTTATCTTTGTGTTAGTCGTAATTTAGGTTTATGACGCATACTTGATAATACTTTTATGAACTTTTATCTTTATTTTGAGAATGAAAGTGACACTTATGCACTTTTCATTCGTTTCAAGGGTTAAAGTGTCGCTGACACTTTTTGAAAAAACTTTTGGGTTGTTGAGAATCAAAGTGAGTATATGATCTTTTTGGGATTGTTCTGAGAGTTGAAGTGACATTTAAGCATATTTTGTTGTTTCAAATGTTAAAGTGTTCCTTTAAAACTTTTTAGAAACTTTTTAGAGCAAAAAATGTCACTTAAGCACCTATAGAATGTTTTGAGAGTAAAATATGACACTCAGGCATATGTAGGATGTGTTCTCATTTTTCATGGACTAACAATCAGTCTTCCTTTCGAGGGATGAGATTCAATGAAAGTTAATCGTTGAGTAGTTTGCTTTGCTGCCAGCACTAGAGACTCTCTCGTGTTCTGGGATAATCCTGGTACCCCTCTGGATCTTACCATAGTGATAATGTCGATAATGTACTTGATTTTCCCCTTTTTCTTTAAGATGGGTAGCTTTTTCTTTTTCTTTTCTTTATTGATTTCATGGGGCTGGATAATGATTTTTTTAGCTTTGAATTGCAACATCTTTAAGGATTTTTATTATTATTTTGCTTAGTTTTAGCTGTTGGTTTATTTGACTAGCGGCTTGCATGAGATTTTGTGATCATGAGTGTTGAATACAAAACTTTGCGTCATTTACTAGTAAAACATTTTGATATGCTTTCTGAATAAATTTGAAGTGTTTTTCAATGGAGAAGTCAACTGCTTCATTTCACTATTTGTGCTTTTTATTTTCTGATGGTTCGTTCTTGACCAACATTGTGGGCTGATACATTATGTAATTAAGTTTTTCTTGTTTTTGGGTTATTATGCACGATTCTAAGAGTGAGAACAAAAAGAATGTGTAACAACCTAATTTCTTAAACTAAGAAGAGGTCATTATTTAAAGTTCTAACCCAAAACAAAATGTTCAAGACACAAAAGATTATAAAAATTTATTTAAAAAAATACATCAAAGAAAAGTTTGAATCGGACCCTATTTCAAACAAACTAAAAATACACAAATATTTGTGTTTTAAGACGCAAAGAAACATACCGGAATCATCAAATTAAAACATAAAACGAGTAAAAACTAGTAAAAACGATAAGAAAAGCATTTTGAAAGATTTCCATATGGTGTTCACGAGTCCTTATCCCTGACGGATGCATGATGCACAACATGTTGTGATCATGTAGAACACTATGTCGGTAAAGAACACTACCCCATAGCCCCTCAGTTTAGATAATCTCAATCAGTCTAAACAGTCCAATACAGTCAACTAAAAAACAAATTAGTCACGCTCGCGTTACGAGTCATCAATACATCCAAACTTATCCAGAGAGTTTAGATATGAAAGTTCCACTACATATTTTAGAGGTTTCGATTCTAAGCATTTAACACTCGGTTCGATAGTAGAAATCTCTTGGCTCGAGAGAATTTTCCAATTAACTCGTTCCGAAAACTATGAAGGAGACGCAGACTTCTGGCACACGAAGACGAACGGAGAGATTAGGACAGCTCGGGAACCGAACTTCAGCTGGGTTGAATGGGACGGCAGCTTACAACTTCGTCTGAACGTTAACGTCGGTCAATTGATGCGGTGGACGGACGGTGACTGGAGATGAAGAAATGTTGCGCGGCGGCTAGGGCTACGAAGAGGAAGAAGATTGGAGAAAGATGGGGATGGGGAGGTAGCACGCGCATCGAGGGCCCTTTTTCTTTAAAAATAATAATTATACTATTAACAATATATTATATTATTATTATTAATATATATATATATATATATATATTTTACCAAATTCCAATAAACTAACGTCCACAAATTTTTCAAATCAGTGAGTTTTATCATTATGTTAGTTCTTTGAAGATAGAGCAACTTACGATATCTTTCGTAGTTTTCAACCATTGTGACGATGGTTGTGGTTTCTTTGATTTTAATGATTTTTTTTTTTTTGTTCATTTTTGGTTTGTGATAATTCCTTGTATTCCTGAAAAGATTTTGCATCCTTGTGTGTTAGAGTTGTATCATATTTGATCAATAGGAGTAGGAATGAGGGTCTTTTAAAATTCATCGAGTTAACATTTTAATGGACAATGGGGCTTGGTTTTTTTTTCTTTGTTCGATTAATAAGTTTTTTCCTTGTCTTATGGGCTTGAGTTTTTCTTCCTTTATTCTGTTAATGAATTTAAAGCTTTCATTGTTGTCTATTTATAAGGATGTGGAATTTCATGTCATAGGTTTAGCTGTTCATTTTTATGCAAGTTGGAATATCAGAATCTCTCTCTAATTTTCATTTTTCTTTCCCCTGTTCACTTTTATGTGCTAACGATCAATAGGTTCAACAAGAAAAGACCTTATTCATCTAAACGAGCTAGTAGCATCTACAATTGCTTACATTTACATGTTCATTTGCATAATTTGGTACTGTATTTCATTTTTGTGAAGTCAATTTATACTTTTGTCTTTGATTGATATATAATCATTTCAATTGTTTTCCTCTTCAACTAATGCGCTAATAACATGGCACACCCTGTAGGCATTGTATTCTTGCAGTTTGGTACAAACTTCATAGAATTTTTTCTAGACAAGAAAGTAGAATAAACTTCTTATTTTTGCAAATAGTTGAACGTTTGATTATGTGCTTTTGAATCTCGTTCTTCTCTAATTTCAGTAAATGTATCTAGCACATTTGTCAACAGTTTTTGCTAATTTTTTGAATAACTAGTTTTTCCAACTTGTGGTTTCATGTTTCTAAGAAATGAAGTATCTCAAAGCTATGTTTTTATTTTTCCTTGTGATTAATGCATCACTTAGATACCTATATCAGTTGGGTATGACAACCAAATACAGAACAAAGGTCTAAAATGCAATAATCTTTGTTGGTTTAGAGGTAAGAATATAAGAAGTTGTTTGAGATTTACGACTCTTCAGTGTGTAATTCTTTTGGTTGATGTGAATTTGTTTGACCACTCACATGGTTTATTCTTTATTTCATACTTCATTGTGTTTTTTCTTATAGCCAAAAATCTGATTTGTTGTTTCTAAAGTTTGAATTTAGGATTATTGTTTGTGATTAAAATATTTACAAAGACTAAAATGGTTTTTAAGTGAAGTTCAGAGACTTTTTCTGTTTATTGAGAACATCATTTAAACTTTTTGATATTTATAGGTTTGGTTGATAGTTTGGAGATGGAAAATAACACAAAGGTACAAAATTAGTTCTAAATAAATTTAAAACGTAACTTACATACAGTTACAACAAGGTTGGTTAAGAACCCAAAAGCTTAGAAGAAAAACGTGGTCCCCTTAGCAGTTTTCAAATTTTAGTTTGGCTTTTTAAGACATGATTGGCTAGAAAAGTAGATTGCTAACATGACATAAAACTTAGACGTGAGAAGTAAATAACAAAGTAAGAAATTTAAAGGTGGAAGGGTGTGTTTGGTTTAGATTATAAAGTGTTTAATTTTGCCGAAAAACTATTTTGAAAAAAAATGGTAGTGTTTGGCAAATTAAAATAATGCATTTTTTAAAAATTGATTTATAAAATAATCTATTTTGGAGAAATCTTAAAAACCAAATTCACATATAAATACTTATAAAAAAGTCTAACAAAACATTAAGTATTTATATTTTAAACTCATTTCCAAAAAAATGTTTAAAAGAAAATGTATTATTAAAAAACATTTTGTTCTTAATTCAATCCAAACGAACCTGAAATTGTATTTAAAGGCTTAATTTTCAAAACCCTAAAATGTAGTGGCATGCACAGAAGCCTTGGAATACATATATCAAAGGTAATGCTCACCTTTCTGAAGATGAAGATTAGGAGTTTGCATTTTTTTTAATGTGTCACTGGAATAAAAGTTATTTTTATATAAGTTTCTAATTATGCTAAAGGTTGGTCAATGATGTTGTTGTTTGAATATTCCTAAAGAAAGGGAATACTAGAGGGTTTTACTTCCTTTCTCGCATTAGAAAACTATGCTTGAACTTAGAGCTTCTATCTTTTTGGTTCCGTGTTGTGATGGCGAAATAAAAGTTGTAGTTCTTAGGACATTATTGATTTTGGTTTAGGTTTTGCTAATAACATTGGATGAATGGTCGGACCATGAGATTGATGCAATGAATGATAGATTTTGCCATAATCATCTTAATCTTTAGCGTTTTAATCTGTCTTTGTTTTTAATCTAGTCATGTGATTCTAGTTTGGTATTCAATTGAGTTGAAGAAATGAGATTAATCTAGTTTATTTTGTTCTTTAGATAATTTAGTTTTGATCTAATATTGTTTAGTTGAATTCAAATAGAAAAATGTGTAGTAAAAAACACTATATGTGTTGTATAGAACACTAACATAGAAAATTCACTTTATTTTTAATAGGGTGCAATTGATTTTTCAACGTACTTGCAATTAATATTTAAAATTTAGAGTTTCTTGTTGTTTAGGATTTAGGATACTAGTTGAGCCATCTATGGATTGGACTATCTGTTGCTTATTCTAAATCCTAATCTGACACTATGATTTTGGTTTTGGTTTTGTGTATCATTTATATGTTGTGTCATTGAAGGGCTTGATGATGAACACTAATTAGAATCCTTAACTCATGGATGTAGTTAAAATCTCTTCAAATAAAAATCCAAAGCTAGAGAATGAAACTTCGACTTGAACCATCATGATGAAGGAAAAGAATCGTACTAAAGTTTTGAAACATACAAGTACTAAGTCAAACAAAGTTGAACTTTTACCATAAAAGGTGAAGTTGTTTTCTAAACAAAGATTAAATTGCTTCTAAAAGTACACTGTGAGGTGGTCATCTACTCCAACTTTCTTTCAACGCCTTGTTTGAGTAATGTAACCAATTCTTAATGTTGGAATGTGAAATATAACTCTCCATTCTCAATCTTAAATAGATTTTTTTTCACTTTTTATTTCATTACATATACAAAACTTTAGTGTTATCTATCAGTCATAATTGATTGGAACATATTTGGGGATTGATAAGTAAGCTCATTAAATCGAATCTATTTTTAAATTTTTTCGGTATGCTTATTAATTGTCTAGATCATTAGTTATATGTGATATTTTTTTTTATTGTTGTCTAGATCATGATGTTTCTTTTTAAATTTTTAATAGGTGATTGATATGTACTTCATATTTAAAATCAAATTTAAATTAACTATAAAATTCAATATCTAATTCTTATCTAAACTTTAAAAAACATACATTACATAAATTATACACTGTCAACATACAATCTTAAATTTACACGTCCAATTCAAACTTACATATAAAAACTCATACATTTTCATATAAAAACATACATAATATATTACACATATACATCTCTTGCATGGATTACACCTACAAAATTACATAATACCACTACAATAAAGTAACCTTTCCCTGACGTAGTCCCACGTCGTCGTACATGCCATCTGACGTCGCAATAAGTTAAAGCGACGTCGTAGGCGACATCGCAAACAACGTCGCGAAAAGCTTGTCGGAGAAACTTTCAGCGACGCCACAACCTCTACACGTCGCTGAAAGTTTCCCCGCGCACGGTCGTGTGCGTTGCAGAAGGAAACAGCTACGTTGCATCGCAGAATGTATCTGCGACGCATGAGACGACTGCGTCGCAAAAGATGTTTTTTTTAAAAAAATTTAATTTTCTTATTGTTATTTTTTTTATTAATTTTGATTTCACTTAATTTTGTTATGCATTACATAATAAGTAAAGTGATTCAAAAGAAAATAACATTCATTAATAAAATCAAACGATACATTAATTAATGTTCGAAATACAAAAAATTAATTACGTAATAAAAAACATTACACTAAGAAAAGTAAAGAAACCTAAAATCTAATACTGGAAAACCTAAATTCTAATGCAGTGGACGTCAAACCTACAAATAATAAGAAAGTATTGTTAAAGTATCACATATATGAAAAAGTTAAATAAATTAAATATTATTGAAAAGTACGTACCCATATGAACGATCACGGGCCTCTCTGTGCTCGACTCATCTCCTCGAGCATCTTCTTCATCTCTTCCATTTGTCGTGCATGGTCCGCCATTTGACGATCTCGCTCCTCCTCCCTCAGTCGTTGTTCTTTGATCTTTCGGTTAGCGTTCTCAAGGCTCGCTCTGCGTTCACTAACCTCTGCTACATGTGCCTGCTAGTCATACATACTGGAGGAAGAAGATGAAGCGGCGGTCTTATACTTAGGTTTCGGGCCCCAATCAAGACCTTTTGAGTAGCCCGGTCATCTACCCAAAACAGTCTCGCATATCTCGTCCTCAGTTAGTGGTTCAGAACCCTCTGGGACG
>JBBPDI010000005.1:17592542-17611230 GCA_037974545.1 Cucumis variabilis | reverse complement strand
GCAAAATAATAAAATTTGCTTCAAAAGGTTTCTATCCATTCGTTCATCCAAATTTGTACCATTCAGCATCTTTTCTTATTTTTCCTCTTCCTCTATTGAACAAGTGTAGACTTCTCTTTTCTTTTCTTTCTTTGGGGGTTTGTTATTTAACAACTTTAGACAAACTCCAATGCTTTCTCTCTTTCTCTAATTTTTGAATTAATCTTACTGGATTTTCAAAATCTCACTCTTTGGATCTTGTTGTTAGTGAATTGATTGATGCAAAGTGTTTCTCAATTTGATTGTAGTAATCCACAATGTTGAGCCATTGTATCAGTTTATCACAGTGTTTCTCAAAGTGGGAAAATTTCTAGTACTACCTCAATAAAATTATCACAGGCCCATTAGCATCAGTTTGATGTTCATGGTCACTATACTTATCACAAAACAATAACACAAAATTGTTATTTTGCTATGACAGAAAAGTGGGGTTTTAGTTTTTTTTTTCAATCCTATTTTGCTATTTTTCTATGAGGGTACTAATAAAAACACCAGATGAGAGAAAAATTGGTCACAGAGAACGAAGAATGGAGCTGACCTGAACTCACAAAGAATAGAGAGAGGAAATTTTGCAACCGAGCGAACCCACAGAAATGACGATGAACGAACCCACAGATGAAGGAATGGTGACGAATGAAGAATGGAGACTAAACCCACGACAAAGGAATAGCGGAAGACGAACGAAGGAATGGCGGAGACGAAAGACGATCAAAGGAATGGCAGAAGACGAAGAAGCTGAGCGAAGAAGGAAGACGAACGAAGAGGAAAAAGTCGAGCAAACTAAATCGATTCGGTTCGGTTTGGTTTTAACCTAACTTTAAATTTAATTTTTATTTTTTGGTTTTAACCTAACTTTAAATTTAATTTGAACCGAACTGATCCAATTCAATTCGATTCGGTTCGGTAATAATATAGTTAAAGCCCAATCCAACCCAAACCAAATCGATTCGGTTCGGTTTGGTTCATCGGTTCGGTTCGGGTTTTTTCACCCCTACAAATTACTTTCATTTCATTTTCAGTTTGACAAAACCAATTCTTTTATTTTTTTTTAAAATATATATATAATATTATGACTCTTTATGTAATGAATATTTTCTTTTCATGTTTTTCCTGCAAATATTAAATTTTATTAAAATAATTCATATTTTCATTCAAAATAATTTATCTATTATTATAAATATTAATATAATAATGTAGATGTCTATTAGTATGCTTAGCGGCCATATAGCCATATGTCTTCCTATTATCCATCCAACACTCATGTCATGTGTGTAAAAGAGACTTACCCTTAGTGACCATGTAACTCAGTTCATTCTTGTCAAATTGCCTATAAATGGTGATATTTGGTGGGTTTGTAAATATGAACATGAATGGAGAGAATTTCATGAAAGAGGGATGAGAAAATGGATAAATTTATGAGATTTTTAATTTTCTTAAATTTTTTATTTATTTCGAACATTTATTTAATTATATAATATATTTAATTATTTTAATATTATATTTTTTCGGTTTCAGTATTTCGGTTGTGCTTCATTTTCACAACACGTTATCAGTATGTCAATTTTTCTCTCCTCGTTATAATTAATCAAATAAATATTATTTTGCATGTTTGATATATATATTAAATTTCTATATTATTTGATTCTAATAGTAATAATTTTTATCATGAAAGTTTGATACATTGAAATATCATAAAAAAAATATGATCATTAGAAAGCAATAGTTTTATATTTCGGATATGCTCCTGTAGTAGCAATATCGAGAGAAATATTTTAAATAATATTATCTTAATTTCTTCTCATTGTTGAATGAGATAAAGAGTTATTGATTGAAAAATCATAAACATCAGTTGACTAAAGAAACAACATTTCCCTGAAGTGAATGTTGTAAATTTTAAATAGATGTGGATGAAAATAATCAATCTTGAGCAACCAGAACAATCACATTCCCTGAAGTGAATGTTGTGGATTTGACGATTGTTATAAAAAGTAATTATTTTTCATGGTTAGTCGTTATAATCATCCAAATCTCAAAAGAACCACATGAAATGATGATCATAAAAAGAAAAACTCCATAAGAAAAAGAGAAAAATATGGAAGAAGATTTTACATATCAAACTGATAATATATTTGACCCATCTAGTATGACAAATTTTGGTGCAGTAAAATTTTGAATCTCTTAAAGAGATTGACATATTTGATAAAAGTTGTTTTATTTATAAGTTAATAATTAATGATTGTTTTCTCTCTCATTTTTGTATATATTCTAAGTTTTCTTCTAATTGTAATTATTTTGTTTAATGAAGAAACATGGATAATTTTCTTATGTTGAATAACTTAAAAATTAGCAATGAAGTTATATGTTTGGCAGACAGTGCAATTACCCACACAATACTGAAAAGTAAAAAATATTTTTCCAAACTGACAATGGTGGAAGCAAAAATCAATACAATATCAGGTTCTCCAAACTTGATTCAAGGGTTTGGAAAAGCAAATATTATTTTGCCTAGACAAACAAAATTCACAATTGATAATGCATTGTTCTCTAGTTCATCAAAGAGAAATCTATTGAGTTTTTAAGATATACGTTAGAATGGCTATCATATTGAGATTGATAGAAAGAATGAGATGGAATATCTTTATATTATATCTATTATCTCAAATGAAAAATGTATATTAGAAAAGTTGTCTGCTTTGTCTTTTGGATTATATTATACTCATATAAAAGTAATTGAACTATATGCAACAATCAACCTGAAGTTCATGAATCAAGAAATATTTGAATTTGACACAATCGATTGGGTCATCTAGGATTCATAACGATGAGAAGAATTATTGAAAGTTCACATGGACATCCATTGAAGAACCAGAAGATTCTTCAATCTAATGAATTATCATGTGATGCTTGCTCTCAAGAAAAATTAATAATTAGATCATCAACTAAAGCGAAAAATGAATTACTTACATTTTCAGAACAAATTCATGATGATATTTGTGGACCAATTAACCTACCAAGTGGAATATTTAAGTATTTTATGGTCTTAATAGATGCATCCAGCAGATGATCACCTGTATGCTTATTATCTAGTCGAAATGTTGCATTTACAAAATTACTTGCTCAAATAACCAAGTTAAGAGCACAATTTTCTGATTATACTATTAAGAATATTCGACTTCATAATGCTGGTGAATTTACATCCCAAATATTTGATAATTATTGTATGTTTATTGGGATAAATGTTGAACATATTGTAGCTCATGTTCACATATAAAATGGTTTAGTAGAATCAGTTATAATATGTTTGCAATTAATTACTAGACTGAGCTCCGACATGTTGTTTTGCATGTTGCGTCACTTGTGCGTATTAGGCAAGCAACTTATCACAAATATTTGCCATTACAATCAGGGTTTAGGCCATCAACTTATCACAAGTACTCACCATTACAATTAACATGACCATGAGCCAAATATTTTTCATTTGAAAAATTTTGGATGTGTAGTATATGTTCAAATTGCTCTACCACAACGTACTAAGATGGGTCTTCAAAAGAGGCTAGGAATATATGTTGAATTTGATTTCTCCCATCAATTATTAAATATCTTAAACCCCTTAGGCGATATATTTACTGCACAATTTGCTGATTGTCATTTTAATGAGACAAAATTTCCAACATTAGGGAAGGAATTAAGAAGTTGGAAAAAGAAATTACATGGAATGTATCATTATTGTCTCATTTAGATCCTCTTACAAATTAATGTGAACTTGAAGTTTAGAAAATAATTCATTTACAAAATATAGCAAATCAGTTACTAGATACATTTGTAGATGCAAAGAAAGTAACTAAATCACATATAACAGTCACAAATGTTTCATCAAATATTGGTATCCCAACACAACATGTTGTCATTAATGAATCTGAAACACGCCAGAAGCATAGTATACCAATAGGTTTCAAATATAAAAATTCTAAAAAAAGAATCTAGTTAATAACTTAATTAAAGATGTGGATGTTCTAGAAGAAATCCAAAAATTAACTTCTGACAAAAATGTCGAAGAAGGTAAAACAACTGAGAATAATAATGATATCTCGATAAACTATGTCATAACAAAAAAAAAATAGAACAGAATTAATGTAGTTGTTGACAATATATTTTGTATATAATGTTGCTTTTGATATTATATCCGAAAATAAGGATTATAAACCAAAATCTGTTGAAGGATGTCAACAGAGATAAGATTGGTTATTGTGGAAAGAAGCAATTAAGGTAGAGTTAAATTCACTTTCCAAGCGTCGGGTTTTTGGACTAGTAGTCCACATACCAGAAGGTGTCAAACCTGTGGGATGTAAATGGGTATTTATGAGAAAAAAAATAAAAATAATGAGATCACAAGATATAAAGGAAGATTAGTTGCACAAGGTTTTTCATGATGACCTGATATTGATTATGGGGAGATATATTCTCCAGTGGTGGATGTAATCGCATTAAAATTTTTAATTGGTCTGACTGTTTATGAAAATCTGGACATGCATCTTATAGATATAGTCATAGCATATTTATATGGATCTCTTGATAACGATATTTATATGAAAGTCCTAGAAGAATTTTAAGATATCTGAAGCATATAAACCAAGTTATTGGGAACTATGTTCAATCAAGTTATAGAGATCATTATATGGATTGAAACAATTTGGACGAATGTGATACAATCGCGTGAGTGAATATTTGCTGAAAGAAGGATATCAAAATAATCCAATATGTTCATGTGTTATTATAAAGAAATCATAGTTGAGATTTGCTATTATAACTGCATATGTTAATGATTTAAATATAATTGGAACTTCTGAAGAGCTTTTAAAGACAACATAATATCTTAAGAAATAATTTCGAGATGAAAGATCTCGGAAAACAGGATTTTGCCTTGGTTTACAGATTGAGCATCTGACAGATGGAATACTTGTTCATCAACCAACTTATACAAAAAAATGTTTTAAAATGATTTTATATGGATATAACACATCTATTGAACATTCCAATGCAAGTTCATTCACTATATGTGAAAAAAGAAAGATATATATCGACCTAGAAATGATAATGAAGAACTCCTTGGTCCAGAAGTACCATATCTTAGTGCAATTGGTGCACTTATGTATCTTGCTAATAATACTAGACCAAATATTGCATTTTCACTAAATTTATTAGCTAGATACAATTCCACTCCAACAAAAAAACATTGGAATGGAATTAAGCATATACTTCGTTATCTCCAAGAAAGAATTGGGATTATTTTATTCAAGTAAATCAGATTTTAACCTAGTTGGTTTTACAGATTCTGGATATTCATCTAATTCACACAAAACTAGATCTTAGACAGGTTATCTATTCACATGGGGAGAAACTGTTATATCTTGGCGATCAATAAAGCAGACTATAACAACCTCCTCCTCAAATCATGTTGAAATCTTGCAATTTCATGAGACTAGTCGAGAATCTATATGGTTAAGATTGATGAATGAACACATTCGGGAAACATGTGGTTTGTCTTCTAGTAAACTCCCTCCAACAACATTATACGAAGACAAAATGACATATATAGCTCAAATAAAAGGATGTTATATTAAAGGTGATAGAACAAAACACATTTCATCGAAACTTTCTATACTTATGATCTTGAAGAAAATGGCAACATCACAGTACAACAAATTTGTTCAAATGATAACATGGCATACTTATTTATAAAATCACTACCTACTACAACCTTTGAAAAATTGATGCACAACATTGGAATGAGACGATTTAGAGATCTCAAGTGATGTTATCATGATGGAGAGTAAAATTTATTTTTATAAGTATATACGAAATATGTACTTTTTTTTCCTTCACTAGGATTTTTTTTCCATTAGGTTTTTTCTAGTAAGGTTTTAACGAGACATATTTTATATATGTAATGGACATCTAAGGGGAATATTGTAAATATTAATATAATGATGTAAATGCCCATTAGTATGCTTAGTGACCATATAGCCACAGTCTTCCTATTAACCATCCAACACTCGTGTCATGTGTCTATAAGAGACTCACCCTTACTGGTCATGTATCCCACCTCATGCTTGCCAAATTGCCTATACATAGTGTCATTTGGTGGGTTTGTAAGTATGAACATGAATGAAGAGAATTCCATGAAAGAGGGAGAAAGTGGAGAAATTTATGAGATTTTCAATTTTCTTAATTTCTTAATTTATATATTAATGTATCTCATTTTAGTTTAGCAAAATGACAAAATACCAAAATAGAAGTTTGTCATTTTACTATGTAAAATGAGCAATGTTCTTTATTTATATATAATAATTTATTAGTTTACAGATAAAATATTTAAATAAGTAATATTTTCTAATTAAATTTAATATTAATAAAATAAAATAAAGTGTATGATAAATAACTATAGAAAAAAAAGTGATATCATGTATATAAGTTGTCTTAAAATTTTAAAAAAATGGTTTTGTAAAAAAAGAAAAGGAAATAGGTGAAAGTAATTTATATGTGGGTCTAACCTCATATAAGATTCACTAAAGACAAAAAAAAAAATTAATATTTTCTAATTAAATTTCATTTAAAGCATCTCTAAGCCAATGATATCTTACATCAATATGCTTTGTTCTGGAAGGAAATGAAGCATTCTTACTAAGGTGAATAGCACTCTAATTATCACTGTATGTCACATATCATTGTTGTTTGAAGCCAAACTCCTGCATAAAGTGCTTTATCCACAACATCTCTTTACATGTTTCTGCTGATGTTATACTTTACTTCAATTGCAGATAGTGCACCAAATTTCTGCAACCTTGACTGCCAAAACACTGCACCACCTGCAAATATCATCAATTAACCAAAAGTAGACTTTCTGCTATCTAAGTCCCCAGTCATATCTGAATTAGTGTATCCAACAAGTACTAGCTTTCCATCTCCAAATGTGAGCTACAAATTGAAAATACCTCTCAAATATCTCATGATGCACTTGACTGCCTCCCATCCTAGATTAGACATAAAACAACTAACAACTCCAACAACATGAGTAATATCAGGTCTAGTATATATCATGGCATATATTACGCTCTCAACTGCTCAAGCATACAAGGCCTTACTCATATTCTCATTTTCTTTATCTGTAGAAGGGATCTGTTTACATCTTAGTTTGAAGTGATTAGGTAAAGGATAACTAACTGATATTACTTGACTCATCTTGAAACGTTCAAGTACTTTCTTTATGTATTACTTTCATGACATGTATAACTTCTTAGATGCTCTGTCTCAAACAATTTGAATTCCAAGAACTTTTTTTGCTAGCCCCAAATCCTTCATGACAAATGATTTGTTCAACTGTTTCTTTAAGCTATCAAATCTCGAAACATTCCTAACAACAATCAAAATATCATCAATATAGAGTAATGATATAACAAAATCATCATTAAAAAATTTATGAACAAAACCACAGTGATCAAAAGTAGTTTTTTTATAGCCTTGCTTCCCCATAACTGACTCAAACTTCTTACACCATTGTTTATGCTCTTCATGTTTAATTCTGTAAATCCACTTATTTTTCAGTGCGTTTTTTTCCTTTGGGCAACTTAACAAGATTAAAAGTGTGGTTTGCACGTAAAAACTCCATCTCATATTTCATTGCATCGTTCCACTCTCTTTTGGGCTCATCCTCTATGGCCTCTTCATAACTCTTAGGTTATCCCCTATCAGTCAATACCAAATATTGATTAGGTGAGTATCTTGTTGACGAACATCGATCCCTGACAGATTTCCTAAGTGAAAGATTTTTAGGAATAACTATTTCTGCTAATTGTTCTTGAACAGTATCCTCTGCCCCAACTTGTTAAGAACTCTCATCTAAATCAAAAAATTGTTCATTCTGAACCTCATCTTCTATGTGTTAGAAGGTCATGTCAAAGAAGCTGAACTAAAATCAATCAAATTATCACTATGCTTAGACTTTGGTTCATCTATTTTCTCAATGTTTGCTATTGTTTGGTCTTCAACAAATACAAAATCTCGACTTCTTATGAGCTTTTTCTTAACTAGATCATATAATCTCTAATTGATCCCATCTTGGCCATAGCCAAGGAACACACATGGTTTAGTTTTTGCACCAAGCTTTGATATCTCATCTTTAGGTACATGAATAAGTTTTACAACCAAAGACATGTAACTGACTGTAAGATATATCCTTACCTGACCATATTTTGTTCGAAACTTCTGAATCCAGTGGAACACATGGTGTGAGATTCAAAACATGTACAGTATTTAATGCTTCGCCCTAAAATGGTTGTGGCAATTGTGACTCAGATAGTAAGCATCTCACTCTTTCAACAAATGTTCTATTCAATCTTTCAGTTATCCCATTTACATGTGGGGTTTTAGAAGATGTCTTTTGATGTCGAATTCCATGATTTCTACAATATTCATCAAAAGGTCCACAATACTCACCTCCATTATTAGTTCTAACGCACTTAAGATTTTCACTATTTTCTCTCTCAATAAAGACATGAAAGTGTTTAATCGCTTGCAACACTTGATCTTTAGTCTTCAAGGTGTAAACCTCCTTCCATGATCACTTGTAAATGTCATAAAATACGATGCACCCCCAAACGAATTTGTTTTCATAAGACTATACACATCATAATGTACCAACTTTACTGCCTTTGACTTTCTTGAATGCTGAGATGATTTAAAGGTAACCCTCGTCTGTTTTTTACCAAACAATGAGGACATCGTTTTAGAGATGCACTCTTTAAATCAAGAAGATGATTTTTCTTGATTACAATCTTTAAACCTATCTCACTCATATGACTAAGTCTCTTATACGAAAGATCAGTATTTGCTTCATCATTTACTATATTATATCAGAATCCATGATGTTAGCATCCATATAGTATAGTGAAGAAAATTTCTATCCCTTTGCTATAACCATAGAACCTTTAGTAAGCTTCCATATGCCACCATCGAAGGTATGACAGAAACCTTCGTCATCAAGCTTACTTGTAGAAATCAAGTTCATGCAAATATTAGGAATATGTTTCACATTTTTCAAAATCAGTCTAAAACCATTTTTGTTCTTCAAGTTTACATCTCCGATGCTAACTGCATTTGTTGATCCATCATTGCCTATCCTAACACTACCAAAATCACCAGAAGTATAGAATGCAAAAAATTTCCTCTTCAAAGTAGCAAGAACTGAAGCACCACTATTAATCATCCAACTACTCCATTGTGTGGTAAGATTTACAATATCACCATTTGACAAAATATAAAAATCTTCAGTAGCTACGGTGATTGTATAAGCATTACTGTCATCATCATTCTTCTTTTTCTTAACCTTATGATTTTTACTATCCCTTTTCAATTTTCGACAATACTTCTTTATATGTCCTTTTTCATTTTATTACCTCTCGAGCCTTTAGTTTTAGTCCTCCCCTCTTTTCAGTAACTAGAACATCTGACTGTGAAAAAGAAGCCTGAGACTTTCTTCTCATCTCCTTGTTCAACATGCTAGTTATTACTAAATCCATAATTAGTACACCATTTGAGACTGATTTCGATAAGGAAGTTCTAAATATTTTTCATGAGTTGGACAATGTACCAAGAATCCATAACCCATATATTTCATCCTCAAACTTGATATTCATTCTAGATAACCGATTCAAAATACCTTGAAATATATTCAAGTGATCTACCATAGGCACTCTATCTTGATACTTTAACTCCATCATCTGTTTAATCAGAAATATTTTATTATTACAAATTTTAGAGGCACATAACAATTCGAGCTTATTCCACGTAGTTCGTGCATGAGTTTCTTCACAAATATGGTTTAGAAAATTATCTTCTATGATCCATAGCCTCATAAACCCACACACTTTCATATGACATAATTCCCATTCTCTATCTGTTTTGTTGTCAGGTTTCTCATTAGAAAGAACTGGAAGGTGCATATACAATATGTCTTCCATTTTTCTTTTCCATACTTGATAATTTGACCCATTAAGGGTAACCATCTTAGCTGAACTAGTATACATATTCAACACAAGGCAATTCCAATTAATGAACCAACGCTCTGATACCACTTTGATTGGGATAAACACTTAAGTTCACTTGGATCAATTATCCCACTCTTGTGTGAACCTGTTAGAATATTAATCAACAATATTAATAATAATAATCTAAGTATGGACACAACGAATTTAACGTGGAAAACTCCTATCAATGTGAGGAGTAAAAGCCATGAATCGAAGTCAAAATCTCCACTATAATCTTTAATGGGTACAACAAAGTCATAACTAGAGGCAAATATCTAAAGAATAATAACCTCGACAACCAACGACACTAACAATGAAGAAAAATAGAAAGATCTCACAATATGTGGTAGTCAACTATCCACTAGAATCTGACTGTAGACAACTCCAAATGAAATCTCCATCGTTCAGTATGAAGTCCCTCATGCCAAGAATATACTATTAAAATTTTAGCTCGATCGGACTAGGGATCGATCCTAAAGGGTTGAAGAACGGAATTGCATGGGATATTCTTTTTCAATTGCATAAAAAATTAACCCTAAATAAATTGGTTGAGCTTAAGAGCAAAGGGATACATTAGTTTGTGGTTTTAATGTTGCCTTCTTTGTGTTACATTTTGTATGCTAAGAAAAGAAAAGGTTAAAAGAATGGGTTTTCCTCTTGTTTCTATAAAACATAACACATTCAAAGTAATTAGGTTTTTTTTTTTAAAAAAATCAAGATCAAGTTCAGTTGATCAACTTCAACTTACCTGAAAAATGTTGTAAAAGGAGATTATTGAAAGGAACAAACCTCATGCAACTTGCTGTTTTTAAGGTGATTATTTGTAAAATATAAAATTGATGGTAACTACTCAAAGTTAAAAATTTTCTCTCTTGTAACTAAATGTTGGGTTTTCTATTCTAAAACCAATGGTTTGTGAATGTTAACTATTTTATTATTCAATAAAGTTATTATTGAGGTATTGTTCAATATATTTGTATTAAATAAGAGATTTGCTTGTTATAAACTTAGAGTTCAATAAACTAAGGTTCTTAACTAATATGAGTACTTAAACTTTATGTATTGATATAAATGTGAATCAAGTTCAATTAGTTAGTCTAAATGATCTACAGTATACAAATTACTTAAACTTTATTCTCAAGACACTATGGATGCGGTCCACTTTATATTTAGTACAATGGGTGTGATTTCAAATTGCTCATGTATAAACATGTGAGTGAGAGCCTCATATGTAAACGAGTTTACATATAAGATTCGACGCTGAAATAATCACTTTTACATTATAACATTATTTACTGCTTGAAAATAACTATTCCAACTTATATGATTTAGGTAATTAGATCTTAATCATGAGTTAACTATGAATCCCTGTTTACATGAGATTATCCTTAGATCTGCAAAGATGAAAGTAGCTCATTAGCATTGACCCAATATATCTCACATTTAAAGGGTAAGACTAGGTGGATAGTTGTGGGACATAAGAGCTCCTACTTGCTTTTAAGGATAGTAGAGAGGTTGTTTCCTTTATTGTTGAATCCAGGTTCTGAACAAAGAGGACCACCACCCTCTCATTGGCCCGAGAGAGACTCAGTTTATTGGTTGGACCATTAACCAATTGTTCATCAGATGAGCAACTGAGGCTTAAGAAACAAGGTGAAATTTCAAAGGTAAAATGATATTTTGACATAGTTGGGATTATTAACGTGTAAATGGTCTTCTTACTAATCGTGATTATATCAGGTGGATAGAAATAATATCTTTAGTGAAGAGAGTGTAGCTATGGGATATAGTAGATGTCGCGACGTGATTGTGATGCGGAGCGATCAACGTCCTTGTTTATTTAATCTTAATAAAAAAATAGGTTCGGAGTTGATCGCCATCAACCATATTAAAGTGTGATTGATCACCAAAAATGAAAAAACATTGGTCTACGTAGATTTAGGTTTAAAGGTCAGTTGTGTGTAGGAAAGTTGTTAGCGCCCTACAACACCCATAATATGAAGGGATAAAAGCTTATGACAGCAGAAGATTTTATAGAATCATTCCTCAATTTAATTTGGAAATCTCAAAATACCACTACATTGACAAAAATAATTAAGAAGCTAGTTTTCCTATTAAGACTTAAAAGCTAAGCAGACTTTTTAATTATAGATTAGAGAAAGACAAACTTTCTTGTTTATGTCTCTAAATCTAGAAAGTAAATCTCCAAATTGGGACACCACCCGTCGAAAACCTTCCTATCCTTTGAGATGAGATTTGTTTGTGAGGACCAATTGAGATGAAAAAAGTTTACAGATTTTTTTAGAGAAACTCATTTTTAGAAAAACAAAATTATTGGTTCTATTTTTTGGTTCATTGAATTGTTTTTAAGAAAATTGTTTTCTTCTAGATATTTATAACTTCATTTCCTTCTTGGAGTGGGAGAGAATAATGAGATTCTATTAATTTAATTTAATTAAATAAAATTTAGTTAAATAATATTAAACTAAATTATTGATTAATTCTCCACTTAATTAATAGAGAAATTTTAAAAAATAGCAAATTTTACAAAATATCTACAACTTATAGCAAATTCTATCACTGATAGTAATTAATATGCTATAGTGTAGAAGACTATCATTGATAGAATCCAAAATTGTGTTATAGCTTATAAATATTTTAATTTATTTTTCTATTTTAAAAATAGCCTTAATTAATAACTAAATTAAATATCTTATTTCTAACTTAAGTTAAATTTGAATCATATTCAAATATAAATTTCTCTCATAACTAATAATTTTAATATGAATCCAATTCACATTAAATTAATTTTTGAACTCATTTAAATATTTTATTTCTCATAAAATAATTTTGAATCATATCCAAAATTAAATTTATACAATAAAGTTTAATAAACTTTAAATTATAAGGTATCATTATACATTATACTAATTTCCAAAGTAAATTTGAATATTTTAAATTACAACCAATATAAATAAATCTCATTACTCCTTACGAGCTAGGAAGGGGACCTAATGGACTTACAAATTTGAAGCTATGACAATCTGAGATTAATTGGCTAAACTCATTAACCACATTAATTAATATTCGTTAACTATGTACTCCACTAAAGACTCATAGCTGAACTCTTCTCAGTGTAGATATATTTCTCTGTCTACAAATATAGACCAATAACAGTAAGTTAATTCTTTACGAGTGTTCGTAACACCAGTAGAGTCAAATTATCGTTTTACCCCTAGTTTAACTCTAATCGTTAAATATTGGTGCTCCTCTGATGAATAATTTGTTTATGGTTCTACTAATAAACAGAAATCTCTCTCGTGCGATAGAGAGGGTATGACCTTTTGTTTAAGTCCTGGAGACACCATTAAGGGAACACTCATCTACTTATCCTAAAGTGGGAAATGAGTAAATTCTATCTTGTGTAACTATGTTCCCATCTCCTCACTCAGTCTTGTCCCCAAAATGATATGAGTAAATTCCATCTTGTGTAACAATATTCCCAACTCCCCACTCAATCTTGTCCCCAAAATGATAAACTTATTGAGTCGACGATCTAACCACTTTCATTTGTACAAATCAAAGGACAATCATTCGTAAACAGGAGTTAATAATACACACGGGATTAAGACTAAGTTGCCTAGTTAGGTCATCCTAATGAAATAGAAACCTAACTAGTTAATGGAGTTACATCTAGTGATTACTATTTCGCGATCCGGTCTTATGAAAACTCATTGGATCATTGTGTTTGTATCAAATACAAAGTAAGCCGTATCCATACTGTTACTAGTATAAGGTACCATCCTTATCCCTATACTATTGACCCTTTAAGCTAATCTCGAACATTGATCCTTCTATGTCTCTACATACTGTTTAAGACTCATTAAATAACTTAGGATAGTTTATTGGATTTGGGTTATTAAGACAAAACTAATAATATAATCAATAACAATTATTGCAATAATAACACTTTATTAACAGCGGTCAATAGATTATATTTACAATCTACGAATTTTAAGACATAAATCTTAACATAAAAATGACTACTAAAATTTATCTTCTAAACTAAATAACAGGTGTTCACAAAACAAAGTTTTGATTTGGTTTTTTAAAATGTTACATTGTTCTCAATTCACGTCTAATAAAAAAACTAAGCATAAATTAACAATTTTGGGTGACATAAGAGCCATTAAAAAAATGGATTTTATTTATTCTTTCGAAGGAATATTTTTTTATTCACCTTAAGAATATTAAAACATTAAACTTTAATTTGATATTTTGATATCTATCATAGGTGTTTAATGAGAAATTTCATGTATCTAAGAATTAATAAATTGACCATAAAAAACATTACTTAGTCTCTTTTTAAAATATAGAGACAATTTTTTAAAAGATAATTTATTAGTTAATTTTCGAATGGAGAAATTTAATGTAATTATGAAATTTAAATCATAAAATCCATAAAGAAACATTACTTCTTTTCCGACTTAAATTTTATATTCATAAAATTAACACAAAGAAAGGATTTTTTTTTTTTGTTATTCATTTTGTACTTGTGAAAAATTTAAAAATAAATAATAATAAGAGGAATTTTTAAAAATAGTAGATTTTACAAAATATTTACAACTTATAGCAAATTCTATCACTGATAGTCATTAATATGCTATAGTGACAGAAGACTATCAGTGATAGAATCCAAAATTTTGCTATAGCTTATAAATATTTTAATTTATTTTGCTATTTTTAAAAATGCTCCTAATAATAATAACAGAAAAAAAGTTGTGGAAATGAATATAGATTGTGAAAATAAATATAAGTTGTGAAATAAAGGCATGATTATGACCAATTAAGTCTAATAAATTGCTTAACATTTCACAACCAATTAATACTCAATCCAACAACTCTTCTATTCACACAATAAAATTAATAAACAGTAAACAACAAATTTAATAAAAACCAAACTAACCTAAAATCAATCAAAAAAAATATCAACTAAAATAAACAATTACACCCTAAATTTAATAAATTTGAAGTCACACTAAACCTTAAATCTAATAAATTTAAAGTAAAGTAAATTCAATTCACCAAAATTCAAACAAAACAAATCTAACAAATACATCAATTTATTGAAATTAATAATAAAAAAAAAAAACAGCATTCAATTGGGAAAGGGAAAGAAAGGTTATTCATAAAAAAAGAAAAAAAATACCTTTGAAAACCAATCTGAGAGAAAAGTTTTCTCGCTCTCTCAACTGAGAAAAAGTAAAATCTCAACCTACCTTTTTCTTAAAAGAAAATCTCAACCTCTCATTTCTTAATTCCTCTTGAGATCCTTCTATATAGCCATAAGTTAGTTGTTTTTCTTAGAGCAGAGAGAGAAGGGAGATGGATAGTTACGAGAGTGGAGAAGGTGGGAGAATGATGAAGAGGGAAAGAAAAAGTCTGAGAAAAAATTGAAAGAGTTGCGGAGGAAGTGAGCGAGGGAAACTAGGAATGGTAAATAGTGAACTTAGTACTTTTAATTTGTTTTGTTTTGTTTCTTGCTTTTTGTTTTTTTTTTAAAAATTAAATTCGAATATTAAATTCAAATCCAATTTTATTTTAAAAATACAAATAAAAAAATAAAATAGAGTAAATAAACAAATAAGTAAAAGTAAATAAAGGAAAAATAAAAGAAAAATACGGTATTTACCATGGACACCCTTGTTAATTAAAGAAAGTTTGTTAGCTAAGTTAAAACTTAAAAGACTTTTGGTAGTAAATCTCACATCTTTGAAATTTATGATTTGTAGGTCCATTAGATTAACTCTACTAGCTCATTATAGAATTAAACTAAGAACAGTGTGATTGAGAAACTCTAATCATTTAAAATGAATTATAGTTTGCATCGTTAGTAATATTAGATATAATATTTAACGATTACAAATTAAGAGAAATGATATTTAAATTCGATTAATGAGATTGATTGAGATAAATAGATAAACTTATAATTTAATATTATATATTAAATTATAATTAATTAAAAGATTTAATTAATTATATATTATTTTATTATTTGATATTATATATTTATATTGAAAATTAATTAATTGGATTGATTAAAGTACAAATTTCATAAAGTTATATAATATTTTGATAGTGCAAAAATCCAACGTCACTTAGGTAGATTTATCCAACTCTTCCTCTCGAGCGTATTACGGTGAGTTTCTATTTCAAACTTAATGGAATTTGAAGTGTCAAATTCATGTTAACTCATTTTGAGGACATTTGATTAGCGATAAAATCAAAAAGTTGAGTTGATAGTTGAGTTAGTAATAATTATAGGAAAGTTATTAGAGGAATTGACACAAATAATAATATAAGAAATGTGAGTATTTTAGTAAGAAATGTTAGTTTATGCAAATAACGAGAAAGTAAACTTCCTTAATTATTGGTGATCAAAACATTAGGTTGGTTTTATTTCTTATTCACCTAACTCAACTCTTCCAAATTATTTAAGTTGTAAACTCCCCTTCATCCACAACTTACATTATTAAAATGCTTATAAACAAGTGAGGATTAATTAATTTTAATTATTACTTAATGTCATTTGCTCAAATTTAGTGTACAATAAGAAAATCTCACAAAAAAACTCCTCAATTTGTTGTTCTAAAATCACATTCTAATTTTCACAAACTAATTCTAAGTCAAAGAGAATAGTAGGAAAGATCTTGAGGTTGTCCAAGCCTTTATCTGCTAACAACATAACTATGGGCTATGAGTATAAACAGGTTAGGTTGGGTTGGGAGACATTATCAACCCAACCTATTTTTTCGGGTTGGTTGGGTTGGCAACCCGAATAACCCGAATTAAGTTTCCAACCCAACTGAAGATATAAAATATGGGTTAGGTTGTCGGATTGTATTTTAAACGTTGATAATCCTATATGGGCTATGATTACCATCTGCTAGTCGTCTGATAGTCTTATGATTACTGTTTGATAGCGATTTGATATACCTAATTTTTGCCATATTCGCAATATGAAAAAAAAAAGTGTCATGAGCTATTTTTTTCTAAATAAAAAAACTCAATATTTCTATTAATCACAATTTTAAGCTGCCCATACTAATTGTACAATTAATTAAAACATCATTATAATGATAACAAGCATAAACCAAGGGATAAAAATCTTTTCACAGCAACACTCTATTCATCAATTCAATTTTCTCTTTAATATTTTAACTTTTGTCCTTTTTATCAAATTGAACGTTTTGTCCTAATATCTTTATGTCATCACAATTCTTCTAATTTGCTTGGCTACCTATTTCAATAACCCAAATATAAATGTAATTTATATCATAAATTATTATTCAAATAAAATTAAAAATTCACTATTTTTCTCTTCTGACAAGTATTATTAGTTTTTTTTAATAAATACTATTTTCATGTACGTAAAATACTATATTATTAAGGAGAAAAATTATTTTTGTTCGCATGATATTTCTGGATAAATTTAATTCGTGGAGTTGAACTTGAGTTGATGTATTTTTATTGATTTGATGTCATGTGGTTCGATCTCTAGAATTTGATCATCTGATTCTCTCTCGATTGGATGCTTACGTTTGATTCGAGGAAGCGGGACACGTGATATTTTTTAAGTTGGAATCTTGAAAGAAAATTTGTATCTTTCGAGGAGCTTCAAGAGTTAGGGAGAACTCCTCTATTTATATAATAAAAAATTAATCACAATTTACAATCCTTCTAGAATAAAAAAGTTACAATCCTTACAAATGAGAAGAACTCTTCTATTTATAGAGTTATCTTCTGGATTTTATGGCCGTTTGAGTCTGGTTGGTCTATGGATCAAACTCACGGCTCAATTAAACAAATAAACTTAACCTAAATAAATAATATTTAATTGAACCAAAATAATTAACTTGATCCAACGGTTACGATGAAAACATGTAGCATTATCAGAATCGACCAATTTATGTTTTCAATTTAAGTTTGGGACACGTCAACTTTTTAATTAGTTTCAAATTCAATTATTTGCACTTTTCATCATTAATTTAATAAATGATGTGACAATTTGTGATTAGTCTCAAAATTTTCTATTCAACAATTTCAAATAACAAAATTGTTCAAATATATTTATAAATATTAACAAAATTTTAGACTTATAAAAAATAGATAGAGATAGTTTTTCTATGGGTGTTGATATTTCTAATATACACCGACACTCATGTCTATTAATGTTTATGTATAATCAGATTATGAAGTTCTGTAGTTAATTAATTTAAAACTTTTTAATATACTTACTTTTCAAGAAGATGGGAAAATGAAAATCACAATATACATGTACTTGTATACATATATACACATATACACGTATATATACATATGTCACATACACACACATACCGAAATATTTAACAGAGAAGAGATTTTAGTTTTTACAATCATGGATTCATGAAAGTAGTTTAATGTTCATTTTCGCAACTAAGATTGTATATCTATTTCATTTGGCTTCATATAATACTAATTTCTACCCTCTTCTATCTCTTGGTTCTCTTCCACTTCTTTCTCTT
>JBBPDI010000005.1:17446608-17458641 GCA_037974545.1 Cucumis variabilis | reverse complement strand
GGCTGTACTTCTATTCAATTTGATTTATTCATTGTTTCTCACTCGTCCGGAATTATGTTTGGATTTGGGATTACTCTCTTAGTTTTGATGTAAGAACTAAACTAATGTGCTGTATATTTGTTGATCTTTGTTCGTAGAGCCGTTCTGTGTGCTCTGCTTTATCACAAAGCATATATAGTTCAACATATACCTAATAGATTATATTTAAGATTCAGAACTCCTCGGAATTTATGTTAACTCTATGTTCAGCCTTTTGGTGACCATTTTTTTTAATTTTTTTTAATTTTTAATTTTTAATTTTTTATTATTTTTATTTTTAAATTATAAATTAATAGGTTTTAAATTTAGCATAAATTTATTGTTGAAGTATAAGCTAACATAAATTGGCAGAGTTATTTAATGGTTTAATAATATACTCGAACTTTGAATAAAATGAAAAATGACAATATAATGTGTTACCCTCATCGTTGGGTTGGGTTGGTCCAACCTGGCCCTAAAAACTGAACTTTGAGTTCAACTTGAAGGCTTTGAGTTCAACTTAGGTTAAGAACTAGTTCAAGTCTAAGGGTGTAAAACATTGTCGGCTTAAAAAAATACACCTATCCACTTTTAAAAAAATACATCTATCCACTTCTTCGGGCCCAAACAAAAAAATAATAAAAAAAAAGATCTTTAATTAAAATAGTCTAAATTGCTATATCATATTACATGATAGATCTAAATTTCTAATAAACTTCATAAATGTTCCTAAATGAGCCTATATATTACATAAATGTGGGCACAAATTACGTATATACCAATTCTTAATATTAAATTGATTATAAATAAAAAAATAAAAGGAAAAAAACGTGGGTTACGGTTTAGGAAAGAAATCAACCACAATTCAAACTTTTCTTCTACGAACACCGTGGTATACTCCTTCCATTATAATCGCAGAAGCCACCATTTATACTGAGAAATTTGAGATATTTTGACGGTGAAGAAGAAAAAGTTCGATGACCGGCAAAGACAGTATTTTCCGACAGAATTTGGGTCTAAAATTCGAGGTTACTACTGTATATTTCGAAAAATATGAAGATTAGGGTATATTGAGTATATTTTAGATACTCCATTAATTGGTGAACTAAAAATTAGGGTATATTGAGTATATTTTAGATACTCCATTAATTGGTGAACTAAAGATTATGGTATATTGGGTATATTTTAGATACTTCATTAATTGGTGAACTAAATAGGCAAACAAAACAAAAAATTTGGATGACTTACTATATAATATTATATGTGTTATTGTATATATTGTATATATGAAGTGGTATATAATGGAATAAAAAGTTAACACGTACTAAGTAAAGTACGATGTAGTTTAATGACGAATAATGCAACGAATTGAAAAAGAAAATTAACTGAAAGTTTGATGAGAATGAAAGGACAAAATAAACCGAAGACCAAATAGGAAACGATGAAGAACGATATTGAAGACACACGAATTTATGGAAGAAAGGAACGAAATTGAAGGATGAATTAAACAGTGTGGAAAATATGAAGTCGTTGCTAGAAGAAAAGACAAAAAAAATTGAAGGATGAAGTGGTTACCGACGTCGGATGAAAGCTTTCAGGATATTAACGTGGTGTGGATAATATGTTATACAATTATAATTAATTATTATATTATTCTATATTAGAAAATATTTTGTTTTATACTTAATTAAAAAACTATTTCTAATTTATTTCCATAATAAAGTTACACATTTAAATAAGGAACTTATCAAAATCATAATTATTATATTATTTCATATTATAAAATATTTTGTTTTATACTTAATTAAAAAACTATTTCTATTTTATTTCCATATTAAAGTTACACATTTAAATAAGGAACTTATCAAAATCATAATAAATTATAATTGTATAACATATTATCTACACCACGTTAACATCCTGAAATCATAATAAAAAAAAATCATAATAAATTGAATTTAACATGAATAAGGAAATAATTTAAATTTAATTTTGAATATTATATATAATTAATAATGATGATAAGATTATAATTGTCCAAAAAATATACGAATTCCTATTTAAGAAAAAAAATTTTAGTTTAGGACATTTATGAATTTCATAGTTAATTTAGATGTTTTGTCTAAATCTTTCAAAACCAAACTACCAAATCCAACTCACGAGAATGCCTCATTCTAATTTTCTAATGCTCTATTACCATTTCTGGTAGGTTAGCGTTTGTGACCAAGTCAACATTACTCGGGGTTACAAAGAAATGGTCAGATGGGGCTCAAAAAGTGGTGAGATGGGACCCAAAACGTCCTTATTAGTGCTAGGCTCAAGAAAAGACAAATGGGAACGTCTAAGAAATGGAGAAAAATTGAGCCTAGAAGTTTTCTTTTGGTTGTGGAAAAAAGTCGAGCCTAGCACCTTGCTTTTGATCTTTCTTGAGGCCCCATCTATGGGAAAAAAATTGAGCCTAGCACCTTGCTTTTGGTCTTTCTTGGGACCTCCGAATAATGGTGTGATGGGTAATAAGGACTATGTGAGGGTGGGTTGGATAATATGGACTTTTTTATGATTGCACCGTTGATTTTGGTGGATATTAGACTTATGGATAATATATGCTTTTAACAGTAAGACGATATTTTTGAGATATGAGTACCTTTCCTTCGATTGAGTATTAAAGAGTTAACTTTGGGCCTTGTTGGTGCATTTACTGCAAATTTCAGCACATTGTAATCGACCAATTTTCCACCAAAATCAACAAAGGTGCAATAAAAAAAAGATCATTTTACCCAACCTATCCATATAGTCCATATTCCCATCACAACATTACTCGGGGCCCACCAAAGACAAAAGCAAGGTCCTAAGCTCTAGAAAAAGGAAAAAAAGTGAATGTCAAGGAAAAAGGAAAAAAAGAGAGAGAAAGTGGTAAAAGCCAAAACAAGAAAGCATAAAAAATGAAAAGAAGCAAGACACTTTTATGGGTTCCTTATTTCTTGTTTCCCCTCCTTTCTAGACCTTGTTTTTGGTCATTTTTTCCACTTTGTTCCTTTGGCCTTTACCACTTTCTCTTTCTCCTCCTTTTTCCCTTTTCCTAGACATTCTAATTTTTCTCTTTTTCTAGAACCTAGGACCTTGCTTTTGGTCTTTGGTAGGGCCCCGAGTAATGCAGTGATGGATAATATGGACTATATGGGGTGGTTTGGATAATATGGACTTTTTTTGTGATTGCATCGTTGTTTATTTTGGTGGAAAATTGACCAATTACAAAGTTGATTACAGAGTGCTTAAATTTGCAATAAGACGAAAATTTTGAGATGTGAGGATCTTTCTTTTCATTGAGTTTTAAAGAATTTTGGGTCTTACGGTGCATTTTTAAAATACATCAATCCACTCTTGTGGGCTCCAAACAAAAACCTAGCCACAACCAAACTACCAAACCATTAAACTCACGAAAAATGGTCACATAACCCTAGAGGTGCATTTTGAAAAGTGCCATTATTTTAATTTTCAAGTGCTCTATTACCCATCGATTTTTGGTAGGTTAGTGTTTATGACCAAATGAGCATTATTCAGGGGCCTCAAAGAAGTGGTGAGATGGGACCCTAAAAGTCATTATTACCCATAAGAGCATTACTCGGGGCCCAAGAAAGACCAAAAGCAAGATGCTAGGCTCTAGAAAAAGATAAAAATTGGTATGTCTAAGAAATGGGAAAAAAGTCGAGCTCTAAACCATTATCACTCTGAAGAATTACAATTTTTGTATTGAACTATGTTTCAATAAAAGTTTTGTAAAACAAAGGAAACCTTGGATTTATCCGTGATAAGGAAAACCTAGATAAGGCGGGTATGATCATCAATGAAAGTCACAAACCACCGAGAGGAGGTAGTGACTTTGGATGGGGTCCCCAAACGTCATTATGGATAAAGGGTAAATGGTTGTGTGAGTTTATATGATTGTGAATGGAAGAATACTCGATGTTGTTTAGCTTAAATACACCAATCACAAGATAAAGAGGAGACATCAATTTTAGAAAAAAGTTAGTGAAATAAATATTTCATATATTTAAAGTTCAGATGGCTCAACTAAAAATTGCCACAACATACAATCTTTTTTGAAAATGGTAAAATATGAAGAAAATAAACTAGTTCTAGAGATACTACTACTAGAGGTATCATCACCAAGGATATAAAGTTCCCTACTATGTCAGGCAGTACCAATTGTCCTCCCCGAGCTCAAGTCTTAAAAAGAAACAATTTAGGTAAAGAAAGTAGCTTTACGGTTAAGGTAAAGAAAGTAGCTTTACAGTTTAGGTCACAAGTGATCTTGCTGATAGATAGCAAATTATAGGAAAGCTTAGGCACATGCAAAACATTATGGAGAGAGAGCCCTTCCTAACAATTGAGGCTAAGGAACCATTGGCTATTAAAAAAATTTTATTTCCAACACACGGGATATAAGAGACAAGGTTCTCAAAGGGACCTATCAAGTGACCTATAGCCATCGAATTTAGGATCTAGGGATTCTTCCCATCAACACTTATAAGACCAAGGTGTAAACTTTAGTTTTATGACTACACAATAAAATCCTAACATTGTATTAAACAATAAGTGCCAAGATCTTTAAGCTATATGATTTTACAAATTAAATTTAATTAAAGAATAACATACCTTGATTAAATCATCTTCTGGAGGAATTGTGTTTCTCTCACTTAGCTTTACTTTAGAACTTAATTAGATTTCTTGATGAGGAAGAATGAACTACTTGAAGGTAGTGAGAGAATCAATTTCTAGGGTTCTATTTATAGACACCACTCATCATGGTGTTTAATCAGAGCATTATCTTTTTACCTAATGAGCCTAATAAAATAATAGGTCCGAAAGAGATAAAGTATCATATAATGCATATGGCCACATTAATAATAATATTATATTTTAAAAAAAATCTAACATTCTCCCACTTGGCCCATTGACATTATTTATCATATACGTTCATAGACATAATGTGTAAAATTAAACTTCATAACATATTATGTCAAGTCAAAGAAACTACTAAAGAATCATGACTGTCATACATCATTGCATTAACATACTCTCTTCCATGTATCACTGAAATAGTTCTTCAATTAATATGATTTATAATAAAGATAAACAATAATGGTCCAACAATAAGTGTCTTTATCAAAGACGATGTTTTGTTTAGTTTACATAATTCATTTATGTATATACTAATCATAAGAATATACCCATGAGATAAAATCATAAACACAAATAAATGAGCTCAAAGTGTCAGATAACATAATTTTGATTTCAACAATGATATCTATTGATGCCCATACGTTCAACATGATCATTGAACGTCTTTGGTGGCAATCCTTTAGTCAGTGGATCCATGCATAATCATAAGTTTAGTGCTAATCTGTTCGATTGACACTCTTTGTTTATGAACTTCTTCTTTAACGTCAAAGTATTTTAATTCCGTATGTTTAGCACCTTTAGAATACTTGTTTTTTTAGAAGAAAACTGGTGCAGAATTATCATAATAAATTCTCAATGGCTTGGCAATACTGTCGACAATTTCAAGTCCCGAGATAAAATTTCACAGCCATAAACCATGAACTATAGCCTCAAAGCATGCTACAAATTCAGCTTCCATAGTAGATGCAGCGATAATAAACTACTTTGTACTTTTTCATGAAATTGCTCCTTTAGCTAATAGAAATAAATGGCCAAAAATGGATTTTTGTGTATCCAAACACTCGACAAAATTTGAATCTGAATATCCAATCACCTCAAGATGATCAGATCTCTTGTAAGTAAGCATATAACCCTTTGTTCCTTGCAGATGCCTTAAAACTTTCTTTGCAGCTTTCCAATGATCCATTCCTCGATTACTTTGATACCTGCCTAGCATGCCCACAACAAAACTGATGTTTGGTCTAGTGCAAGTCTGTACATACAATAAGCTTCCAACAATAGATGCATAAGAGATGGTTTCCATATGATTTCGTTTCAATTCATTCTTTAGACATTGCATGAGAGTAAACTTATTTCCCTTCTAGATTGGAACTACACTTGAAGAGCATTTGTGTATCTTCTTTTTGAGACAATCCTAACAATTCATATGTTCAGTAGCAAAAGATTTCAATTCCAATCACATAAAATGCCTCACCCATATTTTTCATTTCAAAGTTCTTAGAAAGAAATTATGTGGTTTGACATAACAAACTAAAGTCATTCGTAGCAAGCAAGATGTCATCAACATATAGAACAAGAATTATAAACTTACTCCCACTGGTCTTTAGATATATACATCGATCAACTATGTTTTCTTTGAAACCAAAAGATGTGATGTTATCGTTAAATTTCAGATACTATTGTTTGAAAGCTTGTTTAGATTCATATATTAACCTCTTTAATTTACACACCATATGCTCCTTTCCTTGAACCATAAAATCTTCTCATTGATCCGTGAACACTTCTTCATCTAAATTCCCATTTAGAAAGACAGTTTGTATATCCATTTGATGAAGCTTTAAATAATAATGAGCTACTAAAACCATAATAATAATAAATATATTAGGAATTTAAAGTTTTACATACACACCCTTTAACTTGTTTTTAGAGTTATATTGATATTTTCACACTTTTAAGAAACTTTTTCATTTGACATTGATATTACGTGCAAATATCCTTCAACTACGATAGCCAATCATGCATATATTTCATACTTAATGTATGTTTTAGCTAAATTGCCACTTAGACACTTTTTTCAATATTTGTGTTTGTTTATGAGTTTGGAAGACACACTTACACATTTTGAAAGGATTTTTTAAGATTTAAGACACTTTTAAGGTGATTTTTAGTTTGAAAGTCACATTTGGTTCGTATTAACTTGGTGTTGATAATTACAGTGTCAACATTGATCATTTTTTAAAGATTTTATGTTTAGTTTTGAGTTAGAAAAATACACTTAGACATTTTCTAAATTGTTTTGGGATTTAACACACTTAGTAGGTGGGTGACGAAGGTGAATTTGTTATGCAAAAAGTAGAGAATTATGAAAAGTATGTAGGCAACGTCGTTATTAAACACAAGTATGATCGAAAATAAAAATTATTGTAAAAGGCGACTTACCCTAGTTCGCTTTGACAAAAATTATTTGTAATTTACCCTTTACTCTTATTGTAGATAGGTGTAAGCACGAGTGTCGAACCCAAGAGAGTGTAGGCTAGGATATTTTCTTGAATATAAGCTTGAAACAATTGAGATTAGTAACAAAAAGAAAAGAAAAGCATTGAAAACAGTTTGGAAGAAATTAAGAGAGACCAAGATTAAGGGAAAATTTAAATTGCAACTCAATTCATAAGAAAAAGAAATTAAATATTAAAATTCAATAAGAAAAGTGAGGAATGAGATTAGGCTATTAATCTATTCTTATCACTGAATCAAAGATGATTAAGAACTTAATCATGCTTAATAAATAGGAGTTCTTTGATTCAAGATTCTTTACAAGATCAACTTGTTTGATCTTGGAATAACCTCGATCAAAGTTCAAGAACAAAGATGATTTTCATAGGGGGTTTGTTTAATTATTGCAATATTAACTAAAGCCCTAACTTGCTCTTCAAAGAAAATTACAATTTTATTCATAATTTTGCAATCAAGGAATTAATTGTGACCACAAGAAAATGCAATTAATTTTTAAGAATTTGACAAAAAGGAATTCATCAACCAACATTGAATTTCAAGAATTGGTGAGAATCAATCAAGAATCAAGTAAAATTTTGTGTAAAGAAAAGTAATCCAATTAATCTTGCATACAAAGATTGAATCTAAATCTAAAATCAATAAAGAAATTGACTAGTATTTTGCAAGATGCAAATTAATTAATTAACATTTCAAATGAATAATTAACAGTAGGGATATTAAAATATTATACAGACTAAAATATTATACTGGAGCCAAATGAGATACTAAATATTATACAGTCCAAATGAGATATCAAAATATTATACAAGAGTCAAATGGGATACCAAATAATTCAAATTAATAGGTCAAATGGGTACCAAATAATTAAGGCAGATGCAAGAATGTAAATAACAAATGAAAATGAAAAATTAAAACAGAGAAAAATGGGTGCCAAATAATTCAAATGTAAATAACAAATAAAGAATTAAAACAGAGGGCAAATGGGTGCCAAATAATTCAAATGTAAATAACGAATGAATGAAGTACTAACACGGAGGACAAATGGACAATGAATTAACAATCATTAAATTGACTTAAATTTAAAAAAACACTTATCTGGCAAAACAAGCTTGGCTTATTTTTTCTCGGTTCTTTCAAAATCTTCCGCCAAATGAAAATACTTTTTTCTCTCAAAATCTCTGATCAATCTCTCAAAAAAATCCCCCCTTTAAAAAAATCTCATCCCTCTCCTTTTATAGGGCAAAGTTGATAGTTTCTTTTTTTAATTATTAAGTGAAGTGGAGTGAAAGAACGGAGAGAAAGTGGGAGAAGGTGAGAGAGTGGGAGAAAGTGGGAGAGTGAGACTGAATGAACGTGGTGAAGAAGAAAAACAAAAATAGGGAGTGGTTGAGAAAAAATAGGGAGAAGAAACAAACCTTTTTTATCTTTTATTTTATTTTATTATTATTTTTTTAATTTGTTTTTGTTTTTGTTAAACATAATATTTAAAATTTAACATCTAAAAATTTAAATTAAATTCAAATTCTTTTACAAAAAAATAAATATAAATAAATAAATAAAATAAAAAATGTAGGACAAAATACGGTATCTACAAGTGTTACAAAATTCAAAAGAAATCTTAATTCGACTTGTGAAGGTGGTGCATACTAATAACTGCTACCACCTCATTTATGCGATTGATTGCGGTCGACCTCTTTTTGTCGTTATCAAAATTTTCACCTTGGCATTTTCTTGTTATTGATCATCATGTTTCTTAAGTTGCATTTTCCTTTCCCCTTCTTCTGCGTAGTTCCATTAATATGTTTTTGCTTTTGTTCCGCATGGACAACGGGAAGAAGGGGAAAGAAAAATCAACCTGAAGAAGGATGCTGGGTTGGAGAACCAATAAGCTTGAAGGTAATTACTATAGTGCCAACGGAGCTCATATGATGCTTCAATATCTCCATTGATCAAAACTATTCTAAGTCGTATTTTTCTTCTTCCTCCACACTCACCACATTGGATTTGTTTCATTATTGAACTTGGTGGTTGTGAAGGAACCAAGGAAACAGAGAAGCACATTCGAAAAATAGTGAGACTAGAAAAAGGAAAAATACAACTTGAAGAATTATGAAAGGAGAAAGAGAATAAGATAGTGATAAAGATTTGTCTATCATGGAGTTACAATTTGAAGTTTCTCGCATTGTTTAAGTAGGCACCCGTTTGGTTACCGCACAATTAGGGTTATGTCAAATTAAATTAGGCATGTTAATTTTGACAAACAACTTGTGGTTCGAGGTACGATGCATTCATTTTCTTGGAAGTTTAAGAACTTTAAGATTTGACCAGACGATTCGTACTTCCTAGAAATCTTGATACTTTCCAATAAGATCTAACCCGACTAATTTGTACAAGACGGTCAAAATACCTAATGTGTTTGACTCATGCCTTCCCAAAGATTGACCTCATCTCATGCATTCTATCTTATGAACATATTACTTTGTGGTGTACTGCATGATCCCTATTGTATGATTTAAAGAAAATCCAAAACTAATGTACAAGTTAAAGATATTTCAAAAGATATAACGAATATAAGTAATTATTTACATGAGTATATGGATTCAATAAACATTAGAAGAATTATACATTACAGATGCATCCAAGCGTTCAGATTTTTTAGCGAGTAAGAATTGTGATACCATTGCTTTTCCTTCGCATAGCTTTCCTAACTGCATCATTCTTGAACTTCATAGAAAATTGTCTTTTAAAAATTAAAAATTTGAGAGTTTTGACTCCCAACAAATCAAAATTGAAAAACATTTTCACATCAATTTTTTCCACAAACCTAGTTAAATATCGATTATGTTATATTTATTAATTTTGATCATTATTGGTTTATTATGTTTGATAAGAGTTGTAATAAAAGAAATTCGTTTGTGGAATTTTTTTTTCTTTCACTGAGCCTTTTGTATCATATCCAATTTTAGAAAATTTTAAATTCTTTTTAATAAATATTTTCCTTAACTAATTTGATCAATTTCTATAGAACTACTAAATCCAAGAGACAAATGATATCTTTCCCCTTTTTCGAACTAATCAAATAAAATGTTGTACTTATATTAATATAATTTTTATTTACAATTTCGATTATTTCCTTCATTTTAATATATTCATAATATTTCAAACTCATAAATTCATTTATCAACATGTGCTAAACATACAATTAACACATGTGTTCGTGGTTTTTTACTTTATGCCTAATCATTGCAACTCGTACTGGGACATGCCCACATTAGTTGGCTATATATATGGTGTATATAATATATATACACATATATGTCTGTGTATATTATATATACAACGTATATAAGAATTCATATATATTATGTGTACATATATTCCCATACATGTGCTGTATGCCTATATGTTTATATGTAATGAACCTAAATAAAACATGAAACAAATGAAAGTAAAACTTATTTTATTTAATAAATTAAGCAAACAATATTAGCTAAATACTAAATGGTTGCAAAATAATTTAAATAAAAATACTAAAGGAATACTTTGATCAAGCCCTAAATAAAACATGAAAACAAAATGGTCATATGTTCAAATGAATTAAGAGTGAGCACGATAAACTGAAAAATTAAGTCGAATAACAGTGAATGCTCGAATTTTTCTTCAAAACAATTTGAATAAATTGAATCCCTTTATAATGAGAGAGTGGGGACCCTTGTTCAATATGTAGATTTAGCCTATATGGGAACAACATATCTACTTACTCTAAAGTGGGTAAAAGTGAATTTTGTCTTGCACCATATGTCCTTAGTTATCCACCCGATCTAATTCCTAAAATGGAAGGCTTGTTGGGCCAATAATGTTGAGTTGCCCTTATCTATGCATATATAAGGATAATTTTGTGTGAACTCAAGTTCCTAGTTAATTATGGATTAAAATTTAGTTACTTAGGTCATTAATAATCGAAATAAGTCAGTTTTATACCATGAATGGTGTTATAACGTAAAAATGATTATTTCATAGTCCGGCGTGTTCGTGGGTCTTTATTTTTTATTTAAAGTCGCGCGTCCCTCTTCGTCGAAGCCGCTCCGTTGAGCATCCTCGTCTGCGGCGTGCCTCAGTTTATCCACGTGTCACCGTCGTTCCTCGCCGACATCGCTTCAGATAGTTTCGTCTCCGTCGAGCAAGTCGTGCCGTGTAAGTCAAGAAGGGTGCGCCCAAGCCGAGTCCTCTTCACGAGCCGCACGCCTAAGCCGTCCCTATTTGTGAGCCATTGTATGTGGGTTCTTCTCTTGGTAACATTGATTGGGTTTTTGGCACGCCATTACTCCTTTTTTTTTGTCTCCAATAAGATAAGTTATGGATTTAAGAGGGTGTATGTTTGCTTGAAGGTTCAGAATAATTGAGGAACTGAAGTGGAGAACTTTTCCAATTAAAGTTGTTTAACCTTAATCTTGGGGTAAGTTAGTAGAAGTTTGGTTGCCAATTGTACAGTAGGGTGATAGTAGCAAAATTATTGATTTTAATTTTGTTTATAGTTAGGATTGAGTATTGGGAGAACCTGACTGACCAGTGAAATTGTCATACTTTTAGCAAAACTCCAGGTAAGAGATTTTCCCTATGATAACTATTTGAAGTTTTATGTACAATTTGTATTGTTCAATGGTGCAGTTAAGATAGTCACGACATACTGTTGAGATAGCCATTTTATGATTGAGACGAAATATCATTGTTACAGTTATGTTTGAATATGTTACTTTTGAGTTATGTCTATCTGAGCTAAAATGTGATGTTATGTTGAGCATGCATAGACTATAGTGT
>JBBPDI010000005.1:17413061-17433917 GCA_037974545.1 Cucumis variabilis | reverse complement strand
TAAGATTTAAGGGTATTTAATGAAATAGTTAAAAGCATCTATTAATTACGATTATCAAGGAGATGAGACAAATTCTTCATGTTCATCCCCATCCTATTCCTCATTTTCAAATTAATTCTTCTCCCATAATCAACATCCTTCAAATATTCATTTTATATATACATATAATATATATTAATATATGACTATGGTTGAATTCATATGCAAAACTTTCCAGTAAGAGGCCTCATTCACTTAACGTTATATATTGCTAATTATCTTATAGATATTACATTACCTTATAAACTTTGGGATATATTTTGTGTTATTTATCTATTTATATAATTATATAATTGAAAGTTGGTGTTAATATTAATCGATTGCGGTGAACAGAAATATTCTAAAAAATTTCAAATAATTTCAGTCTAACTAAGCTATACCAAATCGAACAATATATATCTTCATGTGTAGAGGGTTGCCTTGTATTATTATTATTATTATTATTACAATAATTATTGGAGAAAATCATATTTGAAGGCTTCAACCTCAATAATTGAACATACATGTGTGTATTTCACTTTTATATATATGTGTGTATATATTCGAATAAATGGTGTATTGTGTCTCCTTCATGAATGATCGTATAATTTCACGAGAATAGTTAAAAATTAAAAGAAAAGACCCGACTATTCAAATAGTTACACATAAGTCTTTAAATCAAGTGATCTCTTTAATTTGTGAAGACATCAACATTTTCCCTTAATCTTTTGCCGTCTCCAAAAGTATTTCTTTCGATTTCAAAACTGTTGATATTTTGTAAGTCCACAAAGTTTTGCTTATTGATCTACTGGACATGATGCTGCTCTTTGGAGACAATTGATAAAAAAAAAAATGTATTCCAACTAGTCTCTGTGAAATTCTAATTGAAGAACACATCTATTTTATTCTGAGAACGACAAGACTATACTAATTAATTTGTTTGCACAAATGAATAGAGTTACTAAATATCTTAAAGAAAGCGAGATTCATGACTCAACCTCTCTTTATTAACTAGTTTCTATTTTGCAGTAGACGTTTTAACCAAACGAACTAATTAGTATGTGATAAGTCATTGTGAGCTGATTCTTAAGTGTTCTGATCATTACACAAGGTGAGACATCAAGCGGTCAGTCTAAGCATTCTACCTAGACAAGGTGAGATACTAATTCTACCAAGTGAAATACAAGGTGAATTAGCACCTGAGTTGTCTAAGCATTCAGTCTAGGTGTTACTTCTTCTCAGCAAGTTACTTCTTCTAGGAGAATTATTCCAACAACGATTAATCAGTCACACACGCGTGCGAAAAAACTTCTAATTTAAAATTATCGTATAATATGGTCTTAAAGATCTTTGATATAATTGGTACATGTCTATCGTTGATATAATCATTTAGATCTTAGTAAACAATCATTTGAATCTATCATTTATCTATCTGAGATAGATAATTATAGTAATCTATCTTTATTTATCTAGGATGAACGACTGATCGTTTAGATTTTGGTACATAATCATGTAGTGAACAAAGAAATGGAGAAAAAAAATGAGAGATGACAAACAATGAAGAAATTCTAGAAGAGGAGATGAAGAAATCGTGAGCAAGAACAAGTGGGAATATGAAGAAAGAGAAGTAATAATATAAAGAAGATAGATGCACAAGAATTCAATGCTCGTCCCGAGAAATTCAAAACAAACAACGACAAATATGAAATTTATGAAAAAACAATGGTGACTTTGTTAGTTTTTGGTGGGTCCGTTTTCGTAAATTGATAAATGATTTGTTCAGAATAAGCCTCCTTGTTTGAAGTTAATATTTTATTAAAAGAATATATTTTATAAAAATATTTTTTTAATTAATTATCTTATCTCAAGAAATTATTAAGGAAAGATTTTGTTAATCCTATGTTCTTTATCTGTGGAACAAGAAAGGATCTTCAGATCATATATATAATCATCTTTATTTTCCTTTTGGGTGTGCCAAAAAAAAAAGATCGTTACAGTGCTAAAATTTGTGAAGCAAGAAAAGAAGAAGCATCAAGTAAGTAATTGTTCCTTGCTTGGAATATATGTGTGTATTCTGTGAAGAGCATCTATTCAACATGAGCACGAAGATTGAAAGCTTCATTGCGATGAAGAAGTATTATACCTTAATCTGATGATGGATGAGATATTTAATTAAGAGGAAGATTTTCTTCAACAAGTCCTTAGGTAGATGACTGATAGATACGTGATTAAGGAGAAGATTTTGTTTATCTAAACACTCTCTTTGAATTATAGTAGTGATAATTTTATACTTAGTAGTATTGTATCACTTAAAGTATAGAGTAATGATTGATTTTGTAAACTCTATATACATAACATCATAAGACTGCATTTATGATTTATATATCAAAATAATAAAATCTTAGATCTCGTATAACGCCCCAAAAAATTTAGATAATTTTGGAGTTAATTATCTTATTTTGTTTAATTTTTTGGGCGTTATTTGATTTCCTTCAATAAAAATTATTTGGTTTTGTGAAAATTGGAATTTAATTAAATAATTTTGGGTGTTATTTAATTAAATTGGAGAGTGAAATCTTGTTGGAAAGATAGTTATATTTGGATATATATATATATATATATATAATCATATAATTATTATGAGAAAGGAAAAGATGATTGTATTTGTTGAAATATAATTATTTAGAAAAAGATATTGTATTTTGGAAAGAAAATAAAGATAAATTATTTATTGAAGGATAATTATGTAAAGAAAAGATGTTTATTGAAAAAAAAAGAAGGAAATTAATTATATTTTGAAAAAATATAATTATTTGTAAAAACCATAATTATTTTGGTAAAAAGATAATTATTTTATGTAAAGAGTTAAAAGTTGGTTGGAGAATGAATGAAAAGAGAGAAGATTTGATTTTTGAAAAAGAATCTAAAAGGAAAAAGATAATAATAATAATGTTATTATTATTATATATTTAAAACCCACTTCGTTCAGCATGCTTCATCTTCTTCCTCATTCATCTTCTTTCTCATTCATCTTCCTCACCCTCACCAAACCCTAGCTGCCGTCATTGGTCATCACCAGTCTTCCTCTGTCGTACCGACTATCATGCCAAGCGAACATCGTTAACCCTACTTGCCCTGTCCACCATGCATCATTGATGAACAGTGAGTCGAAGACTCTGTTGGCTCGTTGGTATCTCTCTTCTCATCCATCGGTTGCCACATTTCATCTTCGACTCTGTCCCCGTCGTCCTCCCTTTCATCAGTGTCATAGTCGGCCTTCGTTCGTTGATGTTCAGACGAAGGCATGCCCAAGCCCAACGAGATTTGTCCAAGCCGAGTCTCTTGCCACCCGAGCTGACCCTTCTCTCATCCGAGCCATCTTCCTCTACCTAGCCGAGCCGCATTCTTTCCTCGAGTGAAGCTACTTTTTGGTATTTTTTGAGCCACTTTTGTGGTTAGTTTTGTTTGGGTTTTGGTATACCCATTAAGTAGTAATTGTTAGTGCTAAAATAAATTAATTTGGATAATTTAAGGTTAGTTGGCTAAATTGGGAGAATTAACTTGGAGATTTTTTTTTCCAAATAAGGTTGAATTGGTTCCAACCTCAACTTTGGGTAGGTTGATAAATTTGAGAATTTTAGAGACCGTAGCCATCTGTTAATATTTATTAATAGGCTATTTGAATCTTCCTTTACTGTTTAGGATTTGTCTATTGAAAAGCTTTAACGGTGACAGATAGGGATTAAACTTCTTAGGTAATCTCGAGGTAAAAGATTCTACTACTGACATTCGAACATAAAATTAAAAGCTTGCATGTATTTTCCATTATGTATGGATGTAGCTAAGGTGCATAATGTGTTGATGTTGATGATTGACATTGATGACTGTTATATTATGATGCATGATATATTAAATGATAAGAACATTATGATCGATATACATTCCATGTTATGATATGCTACATGCTTTGGACTATGGTGTACTTGTTAACTTTATCTGTTGAGCTTTTAGTCCACCTTTATTGTGATCCTTTTTATGGGGTCACTCGTACGACTAGAGGTGTTCCATGAGACCACTTGTATGATTTAAGGGTGTACCTACGGATCACATGCACGATTAGGGAACATTTTTACTGTGTATATGGAGTCACTCACATGACTAGGGATGTTCCGATAGGACCACTTACATGATTAGGGGTGTATCTACGTATTACAAACATGTTTATGGAGTGTGTACCTATGATCACTCACACGACTAGGGGTGTTCCTATGGAATCACTCACACGATTAGAGGTGTTCAAACGATCTCACTCTTTAGTTTGTATCTACGATCACTCGCACGACTAGGAGTGTTCCTACGAAATCACTCGCACGATTAAGGGTATTCGTACGATCTTACTAACTCAGGTGTGCTCCATTAAACACACGACACTATTATTATGTTTCTAACGGAAAGTTAACAGATCACCTAACAGGACCAGTAGTGTGTCCCTTACTGGATATATTTTATATAATCACTCTTTTCTATATGTTTAATATTTCAAGGAGAGGTATAAGATTTGGAAAGCTGGCGAGCGACAGGAAGGATCTGTAACATGACATATGGGAACCTAGTTTTACTTCCGCATCTATTTATATATTTTTCAATATTTTAAATTTCAAACATTTTATTTAAAAATTTACCTTGTTTATTTATTATGGGTTTCTTTAAATTGCTAGTATCCATGAGTCACGTTTTCAAGTTATTTTTTTATTGTTTTTTTTATTTTATGTTTTCCAACATTTATTGATATTAATTTTATAAAAATTATAGTTTTCCTATTTTCAAGAAAGTGTCTTTTGTTATATGTCTTTTGAGTAATGACCTTTACTTAGCTTAAAAGTTTGGGACATTACATCTCGAGTAAAAAGTTCTCCAAACGTAGATGTAGTGTCATCGAACTGAGTTAAAAATGTCTAGTGTTTCTACTATCTCTACTTATCTGTACTGTTGGATGTTTTTTACTGTTGTTGACGCTTTCCTTATTTTATCAGACTTCATGGGTTTTTTTTTTGTCATATAGAACCGTAAATATTTTTGGATTTTATTCTATGTATATGTAAATTAACTTTATCTTTTTTTTTTTTGGCAAATCTATAATATATACCTCATATATATATTTTTAACCATCACTTTTTATCTCCAACTAATATCTATAAAATATTTTTTTTAAAAAATAATATTGCATTTTTTCTAACTAAAATCTACCTCACCTTAAATAAAGGATTTTACCTTAAATAAAGGATTTTTTCTAAAGGAAACTTACATATCCAATTTTTTTTTATAAAATTAAATTAAGATTTTAAATTTAAATTTCTCTAGATAGTTGAGTTATTTAGTTTCCATTGGTACCTCCCTCTCCTTTTGTTCTAATTTTGTTAACTTACCCTCCTCTTGTGTTTTTTTTTTTTTTATCATACGTAGTTATCACATCTTCATTTTTTATTTGTTTAAAGTAGGTTATTTTTATATATATATATATATATATATTTGAAATTTTGTTTTTCTAATCTTGGAATGAAATTGAGATTTAAATTGAATAGTATTAATTTTCAACTTATATGTGTAAACTTTATTTTTCAACTTTACGAAACACATGCAATACTAGTTTACTAATAAGTGAAAGAAAAATGTAGAAATAATTAAGATAATAAAAAAATAATTATATAAGAAATAACAATGAAGAAATAAGAACAAGAACAATAAATGAATATTTTGTGAGAAAAATGAAGATTTAGAGGTTGCTAGAAGAGAAAAAATGGACGTTGTATATCTTTTGTTTTTTTTTTTTTCTAAGAATATGAAGGCTAGGAGCAGTGGCGAATAAAAAAATTTTATATAGGGGGACACCAGACACTATATAATAAAGACACTAGAAAATGTTTAAAAAATATATTGAAGTTTCACTGATGTTCTAATAACATTCATTATATTTGTAGCAATAAAGAAAGACAGACAATTTTCACATGATTTTTTGTAATGTAATTAATATGTGAATTTAAAAATTACATTAAAAAACGAAAAAAAAAAGAAAAAAGAAAAAAGAATAATAATACATTTTTCATGGAATATCGTCGAGAGAGTTGGAAGTTGACAAGAATCAAACTTTTAACTTGGGGGTTATAATGTGGGGCACAACCAATACAATGGAATCAGAATTTAGTTAATATAAAACATTTTTCCTTATTGCTATACTAGTTTTATTTTTAATAGTTGAATTGTTTTAATTACAAAGTAATTTTAATTATATCTGGGTGCAATCTTGGTGTAGCTTCGGTATATTGAGTTTATCCCTTCCTTTTGTTATTCTTTTTTCTTTCAAATAGGTGTGTCGTTTAACTATTGTATAGTATATTGTATCTTAGTCTTGAGACTCAAAAACTAATAGTTATACTTTATGTTTTACATGAGGTGCAAATACAAAGTGTTTATGGTGTTGTTGATCATGTTAAAATTGTTTGTTCTACTTCATTAAATACACAAATTTTAGTTATCTTTTTTAGTAGTGTATTTGTGAGAACATGTTTTGTTTATTTTGGTTGAAATCTTGCTCGACTTCATTGAACACGTTATTTTGTTTATATATATATATTTTATAAAAGTATAAATATATATGTATGTATATATATTTGTCCAAAAAGGCCAATGCTATAGCATGGGAAGAAAGGAGCCAAATATATATACAAAATATGAAAAGCACTCAAAATAAGACCATACAGTAGTTAGATGTGAATTTTTGAGACCACATACATCGTTCTAAATTGGCTCCTTTTTTCCCAGACAACTTTCGGTTCCACTTGACTTTCTGCCTTTCAAAGGCTAAATAGAACCTTGAAACAAGTACAATCTACAAGTCCAACTCCAATCACAAGAGAATCTGCCTTCAAACGGTTAAGCGTGTCAGTAATAAGAAACCAAAAGAAACCTCCCATATCCGTCTCGAGCAAATCTGGCTTAGTGACAGGGGACAAGAAAATCTACAATGCAGTTCTATCAAGAATGAAAAGGAAGATACTCATCTCAGTAAATACAGAGGGTTTATTAAAAGTAAAGCGAAACAACGTTGTTTTTATTTGACCCAAAAATATGAACCAGAAGATGAAGTAAATGTGTGGCAGGTTTTGACCATGTTACCATAGAAGAGGCATCTGACCATGAATCATTTGAAGAAGATTTTGAAGTCGTTCTGTTATCACTTGAGGATGGGGGTCAATTAATGATTGATGAGTTAAAAGAAGTCAATCTTGATACAATAGTAAAGCCTCGCCCAACCTTCATAAGCACCCAACTTTTTTATGATGATGAAAATGAGTATATGAGCTTACTCAAAGCGTATAAAGATGTCTTCACATCATCATGTAAGAAAATGCTTGGACTCGATCCAAAGGTGGCCATTCATTATTTAGCAATCAAACCATAGCATCGACCAATCAAGCAAGCCCAACGACGATTTCGTCTTGAACTCATTTCTCAAATCGAGAAAGATGTAAATAAGCTCATTGAAGCTGAATTTACTTGCAAAGTCAAGTACCCAACATGGATAGCTAATATCGTTTTGGTAAGGAAGAAGAATAGCTAACTATGTGTTTGTGTCGATTTTCACGATCTAAATAACGTATGCCCCAAAAAATGATTTTTCCTTGCCTATCATGGAAATCATGGTAGATGCAACTGCATGGCATAAAGCTTTATCTTTCATGGATGAGTCATCAGGATTTAATCAAATTCAAATGGCTCTAGATGATGAAGAGAAAATAGCATTCCAAACTCCTAAAGGTATATCCTGTTATAAGGTAATGCCTTTTGGATTGAAAAATGTAGGTGCCACATGCCAAAGCACTATGCAAAGGATCTTTGATGAATGCTAAATAAGCATGTTGAATGTTATGTTGACGATCTTGTAGGAAAATCCAAGAAGAAATATGACCACCTGAAAGATTTAAAAATTGTCCTTGATCATTTAAGGAAATATCAACTAAGAATGAACCCTCTTGAGTGTGCATTCGGTGTGACCTCATGAAAGTTTCTAGGATTTATCGTGAGGCATCATGGAATTGAAGTTGATCATTCTAAAATTGATGCCATCTAGAAAATTTCAAGTTCGAAGAACATACATGAGTTGAGACGACTGTAGGGTCGTTTGGCCTACATCATAAGATTTATATCTAATATCGTTGGTCAATGTCAGTCACTTCAAAGATTGATGAGGAAGGATGCAGTCTTTGATTGGGATCAGTCATGCCAAAAGTCATTTAATAGCATAAAGAAGTATTTGCTCAACCCTCTAGTTTTGAGTGCATCTGTAGCTGGAAAGCCATTGATATTGTATATTGTAGCCCAAGAAGGTTTTCTTGGAGCATTACTTGCACAAGAAAATGATAAAAGTAAGGAATGTACACGCTACTATCTAACTAGAACTCTGATTGGAGTTGAATTGAATTATTTCCCAATCAAGAAATGTGTCTCGCCTTTTTCTTTGCAATAGATAAATTGAGACATTATTTGCAAGCTTTCACCATACATTTGGTGGGAAAACCTGACGCTGTCAAATATATTTTATCAAGGCCAATCATCTCAAGATGCCTCACTAAATAGAAAATTATACTCTAACATTATGATATTGTATATAGGGGTGTAAGAATAATCCAGATAACCCAACAACCCAAACTACCCAACCCATATTATATGGGTTGGATTGGATTGGGTTGAAAAAATTAAAAACATTCTAGTTGGGTCGGGTCTCAGATTGGAGGGTTGAAAATTTTGATTCAACTCAACCCAACCCAAATTAATAATATATATATATTATATATATATATATATATATTATTTAATTTTATTTAATACTTAAATAAGACTAAGGGCGCGCGTTTCCACTTTTCCTTTTCTCTTTCTCCATTTTGCGTTTTCCTCTCTTCTCTATTGTATCTCAGATCTTAAATCTCACTATCTCAGTTTGTCTTCTTCAGCTTCTAACTTCACCATACGTCTAACTCTTCACCATTCGTCTTTGTTGTCAGCCTCCTCCCTCTCCTTGTCGTCCATCTTCATCTTTTGACGGACATCCGACGATCGTCTTCTCCGTCTATTTCTTCAGCTTTTGAGTTTTGACGGCCATTCTAACGAGAACAAAATTATTTATTTATTATTTTTGGTATGAATAAAATTTAATCCAAGTTTTCTGTCTTTGGTTTTCCTTCAAATAATAATGTTATAGATATTCTTAGATTGTTAATTCAAGATTGACAGTACTCAATAGCCTCAAGATATGTTTATGGAAGACATTCTTTAAATATGGAACTAGCATAACTTTTAAAGAATATCATTTAGTTTCTTTAAAAATTATGGAACTAGCATAACTTTTAAAGAATAGCCTCAAAATACTAGTTAAAAAATCATATAGACAAGTTCATTGCATAATCACATCAAAGTAAGAGACTGCTACAAACATTAATTAAAAATTAGAAACGAAAAAAAAAATACAACCCGATAATCCAATCCAACCCATATTTCACGAGTTGGGTTAGCTTCAAAACTTAATTCGAGTTGCCAACCCAAGTAACTCGAAAATATGGATTAGGTTGAGAATGTCTCTCAACTCTACCTAACCCAATCTGATTACACACTTAATTGTATATATCCCCTAAAAAGCAGTAAAGGGCCAACTTTAGGCAAATTTCCTGGTTTATTAGCCAATTCCATCAAATTGAGATTTACGTAAAGACTTACATGTGAAGATGTCTTGTTTGTTGAGAGCATGGAACCTCTGACCATGCTCCTTGATGGTGCGACATGAAGAAGTGAAGCTGGTGTCGACATTACCTTCATCTCTCCTAAGAAACATATGTTGTCATATAGCTTTACACTCCGTTAGTTGTGTTCAAATAATGTTGCTGAGTACCAAGACCTAATCATTGGCCTACAAATGGCTTTAGAATTTGGTATAAAATATATAGAAATCTTTAGCGATTCAAAGTTAATCATAGATCAGCTTTCCTATCAGTACAAGGTAAAACATCAAGATTTAAAGCCCTACTTCGTTTATGCTAGAAGATTGATGGACATATTCGATGACATAATATTGGAGCATATACTAAGATTAGAAAATATGAAAGCTGATGCGCTTGCAAGATTTGGCCATGGCTTTAACAATCTCAGAAGATGTGCCAATAAATATTTCTCTATGCCAAAAGTGGGTTGTTCCCTCAATCGAAAGTCAATACAAAGAAATTGATGTGATATCTGTGTATGCAAGTGATAAAGAATATTGGCGTCAACCCATTATAGACTATCTAAAGCATGGAAAACTTTCCACTGATCTTCAACATCGAGCTTAGATGCAAAGAAGAGCCGCGTAATTTATTTTTTACAATGACACACTTCATCCACACTTAAATGAAGGTCTTCTTCTGTGGTGCCTAGGAAAAGAGGAATCAACAAAGGTTTTAGAAGAAGCACATTTAGGTATATGTGGCTCTCCTCAATCTTGTCCAAAACTCCAACATCAATTGAAAAGAATGAGTTACTATTAGCCCACTATCATCCATGAATCGATGCATTATGTAAAGCATTATGAAGCCTGCTAATTCCATGCAAATTTTATACATCAATCACTAGAGCCTTTTCATCCAACAATAGCTTCATGGCCTTTTGAATCTTGAGGACTCGACTTGGTTGGACATATCATACCTAAGTCATCAGCTAGTAATTTTTACACTTTCATGGACAAGTTGTGAGAAATTTAACTTCATATAGTTTGAGTCTTCTATGTACAATGTTGCAGCAAATAGATTGGCAGAAACATTCAACAAAACTCTATGCAATCTTCTGAAAAATGTGGTTTCCAAGACAAATAGAGATTGATTGTGGACTTATAGAACTACCTATCGCACTCCTATAGGTGTTACACCTTATTTTTTTGGTTTACGGAGTAGAAGCAGTACTCCCACTAGAGAGAAATTTCATCCTTGAGAATGACAATTCAAGAGGGGCTAACTACTGAAGACAGTGCTGAATTACACCTTCAGAAGTTAGATGCATTTGACGAAAAGAGATTAGAAGCTCAGCAAGCATTGGAATGTTATCAAGCATGAATGTCTAAGGCTTTTGATAAACATGTAATGTCCCAATTATTTCAAGTTGATGATTTAGTGCTTGCAGTAAGAAGACCTATCATCACGACGAAGCATACAAGGAATAAGTTCACACCTAAATGGAACGGGCCCTACATCGTCAAAGAATTTTTTAGGAATGGAGCTTACAAAATCATCGATCAAGACGAATTATGAATTGGTCCAATCAACAACAAATTTCTCAAGAAATTTTATGCTTGATTTTGTTATGTAAAAAAAATGTTTTAGTTGAACTACATTATGACTTAATGCCTATGTTATAAAAGGGTATGTAACTAGCTTAAAATTTACTTTATCAGTAAAAAAAAATATTATGCTTCACTGTGAATATGTAATCTCATAGAAATGATATGCAAACAACACAAAATGAAATTCAGAAGCAGTCACACTAGAATAAGAAAATTTTCATTACCACTCAACTAAAATATTGTATTTACAAGAATCGCAACAAGAAAAGAAAGGAAGCAAAGTCAAAACTTCCACTTGAAGTTCTTAAAATTTTCACATACAACCTCCACACTCTTATAAACCATAGCTAGGGCCTCAATGGCTTCTTCGACAATGATAGGGGTGTTTAATTGTTTACCCTCATAAGGTAGCTATTCAAATATTTTGCAAGAGAAGTCAGACTGTCTAAATGGATCTTTGCAATTCCAAAAAGGACCGTTGCTATTTCCGATCTAAGTCTTGAGATATTAATATTCAAAGGCTTCGTCTTTCTTAAGCTCAAAATTTTTATTGTAGCTTCTTCAAGATTAAGTTCGAAGGATTTATGCTTCATTGATGCAGAGAGCTCTACCTCTTCTTCAATGTGTTAGACTCGAGAGGATCTTTTTCTCCCGTGTGTTGTTGCCGAGAGGATCTTCATCTTCTCCCATGCGTTGCTACTGAGAGGATCTTTATCTTCTCCCATACTTTGCTACCGAGAGGATCTTCATCTTCTTCCATGTGTTCCTGTCGAGAGGATTTTCATCTTCTCCCATGTATTGCAGCCAAGAGGATCATCGTCATCTTCCATGTGTTGTTGCCAAGAGGAGGAGCATCATCTTTAATGTGTTGCAGCCAGGAGGATCTTCATCTTCAATGTGTTACGAGCCAAGAAGTAGTAGGACAGGACATCGAGGAATGTCATGATAGAGTTGCATGATCTATCATGAACAAAACCAAGAAGCCAACAAGCCAGGAAGCAATAGTGACGTCGAGTAACGTCATGATAGAGTTGCATGGTTTATCATTACTACTACAAAAAAAGAATTTACTTAACACTTTTTACCTGTCACGTAATCCAGTGTCAAGAATAATGAGATTTTTGTTTAACAATTTTTACTCGTCAAGTAAACTTATACTTGAGTTTATAAACATTAAGTATACAGAATTAGTTGACATTTTCTACGCATCAAGAATTTGTTTATTCTTGACATGCTTTGCATTTCAATTTTTTTTTTCAAATAAAAAATTATAGAGTTTAAATTATCCATATAATTTATCCTTTTGAAGTCGAACGTCAGTAAATAAAGAGAATACACAAATGTGCTAAACTACACATTAATTGAATAATTTAATCAATCAAAACTTTCCATCAAAGAACTAATTATATTTTAACAAATTGCATATAACACATAGTATATGTAATAATAAGAAACATCGTTCATATTACAAAATGAGTTATGATCATCGTCCTTAATCATAAAACAAAAAGTATATGTAATAATAAGAAATAAAGACATCACCCTCCTCCAAGCACTACACTCGAAGCACCACAACACTCTTAGATAACTCTAAACTCAAAGTCTCACATATTGTTATTCTCAATTCCTTTAAATCTACAAAAATATATATATATATATATAAATAAAAAATAAAAAAATGAGAATAGCATTAAAACTTAAAACTTTTAAGCTAAATCAAATAATGCATAGAATAAGCAAAAACTAATTCATAGTCTAAATTTGCAAGAAGAGAAGAATAAAGTAATAATTTCATGCTTTTTTTGGCTTAAGTTAGTGTTCAAGATAGATTTAACCAACAAGTAAAAAGATTTGGGACATTTTAAAGATAAACAATAACAAGAAAAAGAAAAGGGAAGGAAATATACCACATTAAAGTGTTTTGGACAGAAATGAAATTTGTATACTTGTATACCTTTGTTAGTTCGGCTACTTGTATACCTTTGTAAATAATACCATTCTTTTCAATGAAAGCTTGTTTTGCATAAGCATAAAAATAAAACCAAAATGAAATAAATCAGGCTCCACCTTCACCTTGACATTTGCAAATTTGGTTACAAGCATGCTCATAGAAATAGTTGCATTAAAACTACAAAGAACGGTATAAGAGAAATAAGTTGGATTCTTTATAGATGAAAGGAGATAAGCTACAAATGCATCCAGAGCGCTCAAAGTAGATAGTCCCTACAGAATGAATTTCCATAGAAACAATTTGTTGGTTGACCTGACTGTTGTCTTAAGCTCATTAGGTACAAAAATTAATTAGTTGAATAAAGTTGTACACGTTGCCGAGATTTCTCAAGTTCTAAATATCCTTGAAATTCCTCCATTTGAAATTTGATTTGAACTGGGAATACTATAAATGAATTTATAAGGTTATCAAATGATACATAGTGCGATACAATCAAAACAAGGTATTAGAGTAAAATAAAGAATAATAATAGATACTTCGTAAAGACTCTCTATCCTCTCTTTTCTTTTTCATCAAATTGATTTCTATTTTAGGATAAAAAAGATGGTTAGATGTAGAAGTGGAATCAATGAGTTTTATGCAAATATAATTTTCGATGACCCATTAACTAATTCATACAAAAGATTTAAAAGTAATGTATTGTAGAACTATTTGGATCGTCCTTCCTCAAGTGGAAAGCAGGGCCGAAAATAGTACAAGAAAAGATGAAATTGTTATAACAGAGCTTGACCTCAAAAAGAAAAATTCAACAAATCATTTATGAACATTACATAGCATAAGTTGGTGCATCCCCACCTAAGGGGTTATTGTCACAACCAAGATGAATTTGGATGAATATTTGTGAAATTTTATTTAGGAATGCCCAAGTCACCTGCTTGCCCAACTGACACCATGGAAGTGATCAACTAGAGTATTTGAAATATAACTATGAAATAAGAATTCACCGTAGGGAATCGATCCATCCACCAAGGTAAAAAGAGGGAGAAATATCAAGAGAGGTTGGTACATATCAAAGGCAACAATTGTTTAATGTTGTAGTATTTGATGTTAAAACACTCAGACAAAAAACTTGTTTCAATGGTTGTACATCATGATTTCAATTCATGAGACTCAAAGAATTCTTGATATATAGTAATTTAGCCAACATAAGGTAATCCAAAAATATGAAAATAAATTTGAGGTTTGAGAAAGAGAAACTGTTGGAATCTGTTCTCAGGTTCCTCAAGATGCATTATATATCTAGAAGTAAGAAGAAACATAAATTTAAAAAAAAAAAACTGAGAAACCTGAATGAATTTTGAGAAAGATGTAATGAGAATGCATTATATATCGATAAGTAAGAAGAAACATAAATTTAAAAAAAAAAACTGAGAAACCTGAATGAATTTTGAGAAAGATGTAATGAGAATGTCAGAGAACTGTTGTGGTGAATATTTTCTGTAAAGAGGAGGATTAACATAGTAATTTTTGAATGAAATCACTACTGCCTTGCACCAGAGAATATAGCATTGGCTTTCAAAACAAGCCATGGTAATTTTGAAATGCAAACAAAATTCTCAGTTTCGAGATGATTAAATTTAAAAGTATTGATTAGACAAAAATAAAAACTACAGAACCCATGAATATCCTACAACCTAAAATCGAACTCAACTTGACTTAACTACTCAAAATATAACCTAAAAATCAAAAGTATATTAATGGATAACATTGAACTTTGCTTCAATCAACAACAAAAATGTTTGAACACAAATTAAATGTCCATAACACATTAGAAAAATTGAAGATTATAAAGTAAAAATGATGAAGACGTGTTTATATACAATGGGTAAGATTCATACCTTCAAAGGAGTTAGGGTTTTGCACCTAAAAGTGAAATAGTTGTCGATGAAATCGATGTTCGAGTCAGCAAGATCAAGCAGTGGCTAACACTTTGTAGAAGAAGAAACTACCTAAGCTTCAATCTGTTAGACGACAACAAAGTTCGGGTGGAACTAGATTTTTGTGGATCATCGTCAATACGGGTGGAACACGAAAGAACTTTAAGACTTTTCAGCTGGGTCTATGTCAACTTGTGTGTGATCGATCGAAACTTTAGCTTATGTGTGACCGACCAAAACGGGTGACCCTCTGTGTGGCCGACCGGTAGAGATGGAGAGGATTGAGGTCGGGGGTTTTGGAAGTCTTTTCATGGAGATGTGCAGGGAAGATTCACACAATGGTAGCCGAGAAGGGGAACGTCATGCGATTTTGATTAGTGAAAATAAAGGAAGAAGGAAATTTAGGGGAAAAAGTTAGGGTTCTTTTAGAAATGGGAAAAAAAAAAGGAAATTTGGAGAAAAAAAATAGAAAAAAGTTTTGTTTTTGGAGATAGGAAAAAATTTGGGGAAAAAAGAGAGAAAAGTTATTTTTAGAAAATGGAGAAAATATATATTTGTCAAGTAATTAAAACTAATCTATCTTATACTTTTAACCTGTAGAGTATTTAAAATGAAAAATAAAACTTTTGGTTATTCTTGACATTTTTTTATTAATATTGCAAGTTTTCTAGTAGTGCATGAACAAAACCAAGAAGCCAACAAGCCAAAGCAGCAAGATAGGAGATCAAGAAATGTCATGGTAGAGTTGCATGGCCTTATCATGAAAAAAACCAAGAAGCCAACAAAGCCATGAAGCAGTAGGACAGGACATCGAGGAATGTCATGATAGAGTCACGTGTCTATCATGAACAAAATCAAGAAGCCAAAAAGCCAAAAAGCACCAAAGTAGCACATTTAGAAATACCAAAACCAAGATGCAAATGTCACTTTATAAGTATCAGAAACTACACCGATAAAAAAAATATTGAATAAGAAAAAGAAAAAGAAAAAAGAAAAAAAAAGTTGTAAAAAAAAGGTTGGGAACAAAATGTTAAAAAAAAAGGAAGATAGTGAATTAAAAAAAAAAGGAAAGACATAAATAAAAGGAAAGAAAAGAAAAAGAAGTGATTGTAAAATAAATTAAAAAGACAAAAATTAGAAAAGAGAAAAAGAAAATGAAATGAAGTATGTAGATGTGGGCCAAGTCCCATGAGTCTCACCATAATTTTCCTTGGCAAATCAACGATCAAAAGAAATAAATGTTAAAAAAGATAGTAGAAATAAAAATATAATTATAATAAAAGGAAAAGAATAAAACTTTTCCCATTTTCTCTTCTCTTTTGGAGTGGTTACGAAAATAACAAAAAAATTTAGAGTCCGATGTCTCATTTTCTCCACTAAATTTTTTAAATTGCAAAAGTAGAAAATTTAAAAGTCGATAACCTCTAATGGTCTTCTGGTAGTGCTTTGATATCACTAATTACTTGTCATATTTGCAATATACAAAAAAGATGTTTCACGAGTTGTTTTTTCTAAATGCTTTTGTCATCTGATGCAATTTTTCTTCTTGTTTCTCCTCTTCGACGTCCCTTTCAAACTTAGAAAAAAAAGAGAAGAAATTTCTCTGTCGATCATCGTTACCACTAAATGGTGCAAGACGTCCCTTTCAAACTTAGAAAAAAAAAGAGAAGAAATTTCTCTGTCGATCATCGTTACCACTAAATGGTGCAAAAAAGTAAAAACATTTTTCTTCTCAATGCCATTCTCCGTTACCAAATGGTGCAAAAAAGTAAAAGCATTTTTCTTCTCGATGCCATTCTACATTACCACCGGGCGCCATCTTTCTCTAGATCAACCATTTTCTTTTCTCCCAAATATGAAGCAAAAAAAGTTGAAAGAGAAGAATCTAGGAGAAATTATGAAAAGGAAGTGTTCTGATTTTTTTGTTTTCACCTATTCTTCTCTGTTTATAAAGTAGGGAAGATGGCAAATCTCGACCAAAATTCTCAACAAATCTGTTGAGATTGAGTTGGGAGTTGAGATTGAGTTATGAGTTAGATTAATTCCAAAACTTTTGTCTTTATATAAAAAAACAAATTAATTAATTAATTAATTAAATAAGAAAAATATATTTCTTTTAAAAAAATTCCTCCCCGAATCCTTTTGTTTTATTTCGGTTGGAAAAATTTTCAACTTCATCTCAAATCATAAACTCATTTTAAATTCAAATTAAGTAAAAAAAAAATGGCAAACTTTTTAAAATTTAACTTTAAAAACAATTCAACTTTATATTAAGTAGCACAAGTTTTGTGATAGAAAAAAAATCAATTAGGAGATTATTAAAAAAAAAAATCAAAACTTTGACTTAAATGTGATTAATTTGATATATTAACCGGAGCCACTTGTACTTTTGGTCTAGCTTATTTTTTTTTTCAGATTCACTCACTCATCCACGTGCATGAATTCTGAAAAAGAGTCATTTGTTAAGCAATAAATTTTGGCCAATTAAATTTCTTCACATGATCACAACAAACATTGATAATATAATTTGATTGGATTTTGGTAATTAAGTTTTAAAAAGATTTAGAGAAAATACATAAATTTACTACAAAATTCACAAATGTCCTAAATTAAAATTTATTATCTTGATTAGGATTTCACATATTTTTAGGATAATTATAACATTATTATAATCATTAATTATATATGATTTTCAAAATTAAATTCAAATTATTTCCTTATTTACATTATATTCAATTTATTGTGTAAATGAGGACTTTCTTGTTTATGCTATTAATTAATGTATAAATTTATTATGAAAATAATTTGTAAATAGTTTATTAATTAAATATAAAATAAAATATTTTCTAATATGGAATGATTTAATAATTAAATATAACTGTATATCATTATTTTTATTACCATGTTAAGAGTCTGAGAATTTTTATTTGGCACCGACAACGACTTCTTCATCCTTCAATTTCGATACTTTCTTCCATCAATTTTGGTGTCTTCAATTTTGTTCTTCACTGTTTTCTATTGGATCTTCAGTTTATTTCGTCCTTTCGTTCTTATCAAACTTCGGGATAGTTGTCTTCCTCAATTTCTTGCAATTTTCGTCAGCTCATGACATCATACTTGATAGAAAGCATACAAACGCAGCGGAAAAATAAATCAATTTTACTCTATATGCAACTAAACTATTTAGTGAAAAAAATGCTTGAAAAACCCTAATAAAAACAAATTAGGGTTAAAGAAAATATACATTTAATGCTTTAATTCTCAATATCTCCTCACGTACTCAAACCGAGATAGCCACTAGAATTGACCCGTTAATCTCCAGACTAAGAATCGGGTTGTGGGACCCAATTTGGTGAAGAAACTAAGGGAAATATATGGAAATTGGAAGGTAGAAATTTGGTTGAGAATTTGGAGAGATAAATTTGTAATTTCTAAAATTACTTGAAAATGGCAAAAAGTTTTATTCAAAATGAAAACAACTCTATTTATAATCTAATTACATACAAAATTGCATGTAATTAGTTGGTCAAATCTCAACACCTACTAATCCACTAACAATTAGTGTAACTTAGTGGGATAGGTGTCTGCATCTCATGTAGCCAATAGTCACATATCCCACTAAGTATTAGTGGGATTATCCAACAAAATGTTAGATTTTTGAACTAACTTAGTCTAAGGGTAAAATGGTCATTTGACCTTTCAAATTAAAAGTCAAACTAAATCAAAAGTCAATAATTTGACTTTTTACCATTTTGTCCGTCTAGACTAATTCTGACCTTTCGAACATGAACCTGCGTTCTTTTTTTTAAAATTCAAATCACATTTAAATATAAGGTCGGTCAAAGTTTGACTTTTCAAAGTAAAAAAGTCAACATTTTGACTTTTTTACAACTTTGACCATTTTCATCAATTTCGAGCTTCCTAGTATGAATCCATATTCATATTTATAGTATTTAAATCATATTTAAACAAAAAGCTGTATTTTTAATATGAAATCTAATGGCCAAGTTTATTCCAAATTCGAACAATTTGACTTATTACGAGCTTCCTACTTGTCGGTTTCTCTCTCTTTTCCAAATTTAAACAATTAGACTTATTCCATCACACTATTCTAAGTTTATTCCATATGAGCTAGCAGGGGAATCTAACGGACCTATAGATCATGGGCTCCAACAATTCAAGATTAACTGGATAAACTTTTTTAAACTGAGTTAATCAACATTCGTTAACGGGTTATTCCACTAAAGTCCCATCGTTGCATTCCCCTCACTATAGATATATTTGTGTCCATTTGATAAAATCATGATCAGTAAGTTAATCCTTCACATGTTGTTCGTAACCTCGGTGGGTCAAAATATCATTATACCCCTAAGACTACATTTTGCTCCTTAAATCCCACTAATCCACTATTGAACAATTGGTTTAAGGGCCAACCTATAAACTTAATCCCTCTTGAGCCAATGAGACGGTAGGACCCCTTGTTCAAGATTTGGGTTCAGTGCTTAAGAGAACAACCTATCTACTAACCCTAAAGCAGGTAGGAGTGAATTACGTTTTGCATCATATGTCCCCAGCTATCAACCTGATCTTACAGTAACACGCTCACATTTTTCCCTTCAGTAATTTTTTTTGTTATTTTGTTAGTCATATAAACATTTATATTTTAAATATACTATAAACTACATGTAGTAAACTACATAATTCCGACAGAATTTGGTTTTAAAATATATGTTTATATAGTAAATATTACTAAAACAGTATAATTACTTTACATAGAACGTTTTAAATTTTTATTCTTTAATATTGCTTACAAATATATATCACTTCATATATACACAATAAGACATATCTAGTGATATACAGTAAGACATCCATATTTGGTTTTAAAATATATATTTATATAGTAAATAATAATAAAATAATAGTAAATTACACATTCTCAATGTATCTATAATATGAAGTGAGAATATCATACGTACATATTCTCACTTTATGTATATTTTAAATGAATAATATATGCTATAATATACTGGTAATCATTATTGTTTCAAACATAACTTATTATTTATTATATATAATATGGATATTTGAATTAAAATACATAAACTAGTTTAACAAATTGATAGCATAAACTTTCATTCATAAATTATACAGTATATTATTTCATATATATTATTCATAAACCAATTTAACATTCAACCACTTTTTCACACAATTCCTTGGATTTTTGATTCTTTCATCAAAGTTTTTACATCGAGTTTTCCTTAACATTACATATACTAAAGAACAACTAATGTTTCAATGACATATATTACATATACTCATCATAATTTTTTCTCATTCATGTTCCTGTAAACATAAATAATTTTCACACATAATCATTATTGTTTCAAATGTAACGTATTATTTACTACAAAAGATATGATTATTTAAATAAAATACATAAACAAATTGATATACGAACATTTCATTCATAAAATATGTTGGAATTTATGTCCTAAAACTTGTAGTTTTTATTTAAAATTCTGTTAAATAAAATCGTTATTGATACTATAATCTTAAAGCCAATAAATTAAGGACCCAAGGCTATT
>JBBPDI010000005.1:17380082-17412961 GCA_037974545.1 Cucumis variabilis | reverse complement strand
CTACTTGTAGTTTTTGAAGTAGGTGTTGTATTGTAGTGTGTATTTGTTGTACTACTACATGGAAGTGTGGAAAATGTGTATGCTGGTTTTCTAGGTGTTATCTTTTGCTTGTATATGAAATAGAAATATTGGTTTGCTATGGAAGTGTGGAAAAGTGTATAATTTCATGTCGTAATTCGTGACAAATAATGTCATTTTCGACACCATAAAAAATGGACAATAATGCAATTAAAAAATAAATTAAAAAATCCACACATGGCTTTGATGTCGTTTTTAAACCGACATTAATGAATAATTAATGTCGGTTTAAAACGACATCAAAGGTATAATTAATGTCGGTTTTAAAGCGACATCAAAGGAAACCTGACACTAAAGGCCAACAAGAACACCATGAAAAATGTCAGTTTAAAACCGACATCATTGGCCATTAATGTCACTTTTAAATCGACATTAATGATGTCTTTGATGTCGATTGACATCAAAGCAAAAACGACATAAAGGGCTTTAATAACGCTAGCATAGATGTCGCTTCTGAACCGACACTAAAGGTCATTAATGTCGATTTTAAATCGACATTAAAGGGCAAATTTATTATATAAATTTAATTTTGGATATGATTCAAAATTAATTTATGAGATAAAATATTTGAATTGGATTGGAGATTTATTAATTTAATGTGAATTGGATTCATATTAAAATTATTGTTATGAGATAAACTTATATTTGAATATGATTCAAATTTAATTTAAGTCAAGTATAAGATATTTAATTTAGCTATTAATTAGTTGGAGAATTAATTAATAGTTTAGTTTTATTTTATTTAATTAAATTAATATAAAACTATAAGATATTTATTAAATAAAATTTAGATAAAATGTTAATAAAATATGATTTAATTAGTTATTAATTAATTGATTCATGGTTAATTAATTAGTTGATTTGAAATTTCTATTAATTTAATATTTTTTAGATTATATTAATCCTACGATTCTCTCCTACTCCCTTTCCTATTCAAAGGATGAAAGAGAGTTATAAATATCTAGAAGAAAAAGTTTTCTTCAACAATTCAATGAATAATAAAATAAAACTAATAAATTTTCTTTTCTGCAAAAGATTTTTTTTAAAAAATCTCTAAGCCTTTTCTCATCCCAATTGGTACTTACAAACCAATCTCACCCCAAATGATAGGAAGGTCTCCTATAGGTAATTTCCTAATTTGGAGTTTTATTTTGTAGATTCAGAGACGTCAAAGAAGTAAGTTTTTCTTTCTTTAATCTATAATTAGAAAGCATGCTTACCCTTTAGGTCTTAATAAGAAAATTTGTTTCTATATTATTTTGCCAATATATTAGTATTTTGAGATTCCAAAATTAAATTGAGAAATGGTTCTGTAAAATCTTCTGTTGCCATAGGGCTATTATCCTTTCACTAGGAAGATGCAAAATTGTGTGACTAATCTTTTAGTATCAAGGCATGACTCCCAATCAACATCAAAGAAAGCCTTTAGGTGAAATGAATCAATGGGTTTTATTAAAACACCCTGTCCTAGGGAACCTTTTAGTTATTTTAGTAGATGATGAGCAGCATCTAGTAGGTAGTGTCTTCCTCAGTTAGTTTCCTTCCCTCGATTTTAGATAGATTCAAATTAGGATCCGTAGGTGCTACAACCGATTTAGAATCAGAAAACTAGTGTCTTCTAGGATTTGAAGGTTGTATGTTCTTTGGGAGAACATGAGTCATTGTTGAGACTGTGATAACTCTAGACCCAAGAAATACTTTGCTTGGCCCAAGTCCTTTAGTTTGAAGTGTGTCTTTAGTCTGTCCTTGACTGAATTGATAATTGAGGGAGATGGACCAGTTAGTAATATGTCATCTACATATACTAACAAGGCTACAAAGTTGCTTACATTGCCTCGAGTGAATAATGAGTAGTTGGATTTGGATTGAATGAAACTATATGAGGATATTGTTGCTGCAAATTTTAGGAACCATTGCCTTGATGCTTGTTTGAGGCCATATATGGACTTATTAAGTTTGCAAGCCAATTTTTCTCATTTTCTTGGTACTTGAGAAGTTTGGTAGCCCAATGGTAACGACCTGTGTACTTCTTCAAACAAGTCTCCATTTAAGAAGCCATTATTTATGTCCGTTTGGGTAAAGGACCAATTATAGGATGTAGCAAGGGCTAAAAATATCTTGATAGGAACTATTTTAGCTACTGATGAGAAGGTATCTGGAAAACCTATCCCTTCTTCTTTTATAATATTTTGCTATAAGTCTAGCCTTTTATCTATCAATGGTGCCTTCCGTATTACACTTCACTTTGTATACCCATTTACTACCAACGGTGTGATGATTCTTGGGAATAGAAACAATGGTCCATGTATTCGTTCTCTCCATATCTTCTATTTCTTCAGCCATTGCTTTTCTTCAAGTATGATGTTTTATAGCTTGGTGATAATAGGACGGTTCATATATGGAGGCAATATTGAACAAATAGTTTTTATGGTGTTGGGAATAGGCTTTATAGGAGAGGTATTTAGTATATGGAAAGGGGGTTGATCTTTGGGATGTGAGATTACAATGAAAATCTTTTAGGTAGAAGTTGGATGGTGTTGTCGAGAGGATTTCCTTGGTGCTATGGTAATAGGTATTTGGACAGGGCTGTTAGTCTCTTTTGAATCTTCAGTATAATTATCATGATCATCAACACTGTGGTTATCTTCAAGGGTATGTTCTGATGTAAGTCTTTCAACAGTAATCAAATCAATGATGGTCTTTTTTTCTAGGCAATCAAATAAAGGTCATGGTATGACAAATTGCTTAAGGAAGTCATGTTAGATGAGAGTACCTTTTCTTTGATAGAATGAAAGGAAAATAATTCTTCAGAAAATAGGACACCCTTAGAAACAAAGAACTTTCTATTGGCTATGTCATGTAGGTTGTGCTCTAGGATCGAATTTGGATCTGTTTGCTGAGAGAGTAGATGCATAGGCAAGAAATCTGAAAGTTCTGATAATAGTGTAATCAGGTTCTTTCTCAAACAAAGTGGCAAATGGAGTGCTATTGAAGAGTAGGACCGTGGATGTCATGTTTATTAGATAGGCAGCACTCAAAATACATTCTCACCATAAAGTAAGAGGAGTTTTTTTTATTGGAACATCAATATTCTTGCCACGTTGAGGAGATCTTGATGCTTTCTCTCCACCACTGAGTTTTGTTGAGGGGTATAGGCACATGAAAACTGGTGAGCAGTTCGAGTTTTAGCAAAAAATTCCCTAAAATTCAATTCTTGAGCATTGTTAGAACGAAAAGTCTTAATTATTTTTTAGAAATGAGTTTCAATCATCTTTGTCTCTATTGGTGAATGGAGTTATTGCTTGCAAGTCTATGGTCGGGAGGATAACTATGCAACTTATAGCACTTATCAACATGTCTTCTATAGCCACAATTAGAGCATATAGGTCATGTGTCATTTTTCTTGGACTTCTCAAAAGAAAATCTTCTATCGAAATTAGTCATTAGTGTTATACTCTCAAAGGATGGTGAAGATCCAATGTATCTTTGTCTTTCTTCTTGGATGATGAGGGAGAAAACTTTATTTATAGCTGGAAGGGGATCAATCAACAAGATTTGTGCTCTAATTTGGAAACAAGATTCATTTAATCCCATGAGAAAGATCATTACAAATTATGAGTTCAAAAAAATCAATGATCTTCTTTAACCCTTCACAAGTGCATTCATCCATAGGATGATATTTAATGAGTTCTTGCCATATAGTGGTGATTTTTGCATAGTAAACTTCAAACGAGAGATTTTCCTACGTAGTGGTTACCAAGTCTTTTCACAGCTGGTATATATAAGGTCCATTTGACTGCTTATATCTTTCCTTCAATTCATCCCATACTTCCTTTACGTTTCCATTGTAAACAATGCTTGCAGCTATTTCTTTCGAAATGGAGTTTATAATCAAAGAGGCTATCACATCATAGTTGCACTTCCAAGTAGAGAGGAGATTACCTTATAAAGGTTTCTTGATTGCACAGGTGATGAAATCAACTTTTTTCTTTTCAGATCACATAAGCATCATTGCTCTGCTCCATAATGAGTAATTATTCAATCTTGCTAGTGGCGTAGAAATAAGGTTGATGGTAGGAATGATGGAATGGTGTAGCATGAACGAGTTTAATTGGGCATCAAGAATAGATGAGATAATCGAGAATGAAGTGTTGGAGTTTTTGGACGTCGAATTCTCAAGTGTCATCATTGTTGCAAATTGCACAACTGTAAAGGGACGTTTGGGTCTTCTAAAACTCTGTTTACAAAAATTTCTCTCATACCATAGTAGAGTGAGGAGAACTCGAAAGAGAGGATGTCTATATAGAGGTAAGTCTCTTTATTTCTTATTTGAATATTTATATGGCCCAAGCTTGATATATATAGGAGCTTGGTGATAACTGTCTTCTAACAAACTAACTAATAAACTGTATAACAGAAAAATAACTAACTAACAGTTTTATTGTTAATACGTATTTCTCAAATCAATTCTGAAATAATTATTGGGAAAAATATTTTCTGACATAGAGTGACAAGATTGGGTAATTAAAAAGAAGTGGTACGGAGAATGTAGAGGAAATGAGAGGGGGGAGTGAGGAATATTGACAGAGGAGAAAGGAGACAGTGAGGAATAGTGACATAAGAAAAATACAAAAACGTGTAGAATAGTCATAATTATAATCCTATGCTTATAGAAACCTTTGGGCTAAATATAGCCCACTTCGCTCCTTCATAGTTTTGATGCCAGACAACCCCATAGTGTTTGGTTATATGAGAAGATTAAAAAAATCCTATTAATAAATGTTGTATGTGTTTGCTTATGAATGAGAATAGTATCAATTACTCTTGAATAAGATATTTTGTTAGTTTATGTGATCATCTTCAATATTTTTGTTCGTATAAAACATAAGATTGAAAGTAACCTTTATTAGTTGATTTTAGATATCTAATTTATGTAATTTACTTAGTTAATTTCAAAGTCCATTATTATTTAATTTTTAAAATATTAATTAATAATCGTAGTTTCAGTTGCACAATTTACATAGTTGCATAGCGCACCATACATATACAAGATATAGTGAAATGATCATTTAAAATGAGGATATTCATTTCAAATAACAAAACAAATTTGAATGTTCCATAACGTGTAATAACATTTAAACTCAAAATAAGAGATACTGCACCATTTGAAAGACACAAAAGGTTATGAATGTCAATCTATAGCATGTTAACAACATTTAAACTCAAATTAAGTAAAAGACATCATTTGATAGGCCATAAAAATATACATGTCTTTTATTTGTTTGTTTGCCCATAATTCTATAATGTATTCTTTACACATAAGTATTACTACGAATATGGTTTTTTTTTAATTATATGCATTAAACGTTTGTATGTGTGTGGGTGTGTGTGCACGTTCATGCACGCACACACAAACATATATACACACATTTATCCATAAATATACTATGTATATAATATATGTATTATATATATACTAGTAAAGGATATGTGCATGACATGTATAATGTGTAGCTTTAAATTATAGTAACATTGCATGTATATGTTAAGGTTTTCCTAAATTTAAAAGTACAAATGTAATAGAATTAGATGTACATGAAAATAAGTTACAATAATTAAATTAAAATATAAAAATTTAAATGTAACACTTATATATATCAAAAAATAATTTCTTTATATATTGAATTTCTCTCGATAGTGTAACATAAAGATGTTGTCATCGATAGACTTAATCCAAATGTTTGTTGGATTCATTGAATTTTCTCTAGACTGTATAACATAAAGGTTTTACTACTACAAAAATTGAATTACTTGACATTAATACAATGTCAAGTAAACCTATATTTGGCGCTTAAAAAGCGTCAAGTAATCGACTGTTAAGTGTAGTCCTATTACTTGACACGACAGTGCTTGACGTCATTTTCGTGTCAAATAAGATAGTATATTTGACACTATTTACATGTCAAGTAAGAGGTTGTGTTTGACAATTTTTTAATGTCAAGTACGATGATATACTTGACATTATTTACACGTCAAGTAAGATAATGTACTTGACACTATTTACGAGTCAAGTAAGATAATATACTTGACACTATTTACGAGTTAAGTAAGATAATATACTTGACTTTATTTACTCGTCAAGTGAGATAAGGTATGTGACACTATATACACGTCAAGTAAAATTCTATTGTTGACACTATGTACACGTCAAGTAAAATTCATGTATATTATTTATTAATATATTAAATATAGTGAATTTTTCATTTTTATTTTCTGCATTATGTTCATTTATTTCAATAAGACATATCCATCAACAAAATAAACTCTCCAACTAACAATTACACAACAAAAAAAGGATAAAAATTTATAGTATAATATGTAAACCAAGAATAATTTTATTCTTCCCAACAATGTCATCAACAATTATACAATTCCAATCCAATTCTAAATTAACAATAATAATAGTTATCTTATATAACCAAAAGTAAAATCTATCCTCATAAATCTTTTACCTCAAATTGGTTATGAACAAAATATTTGCACAAAAAAAAAGTTTATGAGCATTCTCATTTCTTAGTCATTTACAAAATTAACAAGATCATCATATCTAAGTGTGTCTATTATATGTATCGAACTAAAAATTCAGACCACTTCGCTTGTACTTCATCCAATCTAAGTTGTGAGTACGACCTTCTTGTATCAATCTATAAAACATAAAAATTAGAAAAGATTTTATAAAATATTTGAGTTAATCGTATTATACTATTTATAACGTTATAATGTAAATAGTTTAAAAACATACCACATAAGTGATAATGTTTGTATCCTTAATCACAATTTCTCTCATGTATCTCATGACATAGTATCCACATTCAATAGTCCCTACTTGTAAATGACATTATAACACATTCAATTAACAATACATATATATTATATTATGTGCTAATTTAAAATTAAAATTATTTTATAAATATATGTATCTTTATCGCTTTTCAAAATGTTATTTTTCTATTATTTTTCAAATTCTTCTAAGATTGGAAAATCATCAAGGCTCTATATTTCCCAAAGTATAGTATAATTCAAAATGAAATAATTTTTTAGCGATAAAATAAAAGAAACATAAATAGAGTTGACTTACATGTTCATTATGTACTTGATATCTTCTTTGGAACTTGATCTCAACGAGTCAAGATGGTATACCACATTATTATATGCAATAATGACTACTATTGACCAGTAATCACTAAATGAAATATATATGCAAGTAATTAACATTTTGCTACTAATGCAAGTTTGAATTTATAAAAATTATACTTGCTTAGGATTATAAGTAGCAATAACCAATTGATCTTGTTTGGAAATCATTAATCTACTACAAAGATTTCGAGATCTAACCGCTCAAGTATTATGGCCAGTTGAAATAAAAGACGGATCTATAAAACGTACTTTGAAACCTTATTCAAATCAATAATAAGTGTGTGTTAGTACCTATATTAAATCACTTGCATCATCAACTTGTTATTAATTAAAAAATGTGAATACATATATCATAAAGAAATATCATCTACTTCCGTGATATAAGCCACGATTGATAAAGTGTTCACTTTTTCCATATTGCAAAAATTAATGGCATGATCTTTTCGCAAGATGTAACTCTTTCGGCATATACCAAATAACTTGAATGGTAGTTGAAAGAAAAAACTAGAACCATCAACTATTATCCTTTCAGCATATCTGAGAATATATTTTAATTGAATTGGTAGATTGAATGGTGCACTAGTAACTTCTACCTCTTTTGTCATCGGCCTTGAAGCTTTTACATAACACAATTAAGTAACAATCTAAGATCTTATATACGTAAAATTGTAATGTTTACAATCCACCACATTTACCTCATTCTTTGATATTTGTGGCTTAGTAGAAATCACTTCCTCCTCTTCTACCACCTTCTTCTTTAATGTAAGTGATATCGATGGTACATTAGTAGAAATCACTTTCTTATCTTTTACCATGTTTTCTAAATATATATCATTAGCCATCTTCTTTAAAACTATCTTATAAAACCATCTAAATTTCAAAGCACAAATTGATGATAACTTCACATTGATAAACAAATAATATTGTAACTTTACTTTAGAAACAAACATTTTACCTTCTTCTTGACTTTACTTTTGGAGCAACTACCACGCTCGAATGTTGACATGTTTTGAATTTTATCTTTTAGTTCTCGAATGCATTGGCGAAGTGCTCCATTTTCATCAATAATTTGTTGGGTTGTATCCAACTTGTTTTACTTTCTTGGTTTTGCTATGTGAAATTAAACAGTAGGTGTAATAAAACCACCCACACCACACACTCCACCCCCATTTTTTGGAGTACCCAAAGCTTAAGTCAATGCATCATTAGATGATTCATATTTCTTGAAGAGTGGATCTCATATTCATGTGATTTTGATACACATGTAACATTGAGAACCTTACTATTTGATTGGCAACATTTTGTACATCTTCGTTCATGCATCCTATATTTTTTTGTTCGAATTTTTTCCCCATATTAGCTCGTCTAAAATCTTGTTTAATAGAAGGATCCTTTTTCTGCATATCATTAAGCACACCGTAGTTAAATTTAAGAATATCTGCAAAATTTAAGCCCATCTTTGTAAAATTTAAGCACATCTTGGTTCATGTATCCTACATTTTTTTTGTTCGTGCTTTTTTTCACATATTAGTTAGTCTAAAATTCTGTTCGATAGAAGGATCATTTTTTTGCATATGATTAAGCACATCGTAGTTAATTTTAAGAATATCTATAAAATACTATAACATTCTTAATTACAATATCCTCGACAAGATTTGCATAACAGCTTCTTGACATATTATGAGTAAATTTGCTCCTCTTTCATTGATCTTGTTGTTCATTTTTCACTTTCATACAAATTTTATGTAAAAAGCTTAAAATAAATAAATGTGGTTTATATTGTGATTGATTTTACAAGAGAAAAAGTTTATACCTGAAATTCAGAAGGCAGTCTTCACCTGACAAACTCTTGTCAAACATGTGTATCAATTATGTGAGAATACATTGAAGGTGAATCTATTAAGAGTTGTAGTTCATCAACAAATGAGATAATATATTGTGTTGTCAACCAAATCTTGAATTGACGAAATGAAACTCCGATTGTTATCATGATGGCCTTCTTAGTTCGACTATCAACTACAAATGCTCTCTAGACAAACCAAATAAGTATTAATCTACACTTGATTTGCATGATTCTAAATGAGAAAGGATTATTACATACCTCAACCATATTGTATATTTTCTCTTTTAACTCAGTCGGTACTAGCTGATGCATGCGTAATTGGGATATGATGATGTACACAAGATCCAATGAATGATTGTAACTTATGCCCATTATCACTAATTGATACTCCCTTTTCATTATAATCAACTATTGTTTTCTCCCCTGTACTACTCTTAATTATTGTAACATCAGGCATTATTGTTTTTCTTTTCTCATTCTTCAATGCTGCAACTTGTTCCAATTTATCCGTATTTGCATTGTCTAAACCTATTTTGACCTCATCCAATTCAAGTGCTAAGTTCTCATCACTTGCTAGCTTCATTGTATAAGAATCAGCCTGAGGAAAAAAACCAGTTAGCTCAGTGTAAGATGCAAAATATTCATAAAAACTATTAAATAAAAACCCACTCGAACATTTACTCATTAAGAATCCATGTGCCTTCATAATCAAATCGTCCATATGTTGGAGTGTTATCGTCTAAATCAAGTGTAGATTCAATATCTGACATAGTTTTAGGCATTCCTTGACAATTTAGAACTCTATTTGCAAGTTCCTCATAATTGTATTGATCCTCGAAATCTCTTTGTGGTGGTCTAAGAACAATAGACCATCGACTATCACTTGGATCCTCAACAAAAAAAACTTGTCTTGCATGGGTTGTAAGTATGAAATAATCGTTCTTGTGCCTCATTCTATTTAAGTCAACTAACACAAACCTAAGCTCGCCAGTTTTGATACCACAACTATTTTCAATCCAATCAGATTTAAAAATGGCAACCTTGAATGTATTATAATTATGTTTTCAAATCTCTTCTATAACACCATAACAAGGCATTTCTCCAATTATAGGATTTTTATCTTTCGAGATACATACATGCATTGTTTTTACAACTATACTGACTCAACTATTCTATATAGTTTTATTTTTATCATGCGAATTTGTGTGGTAGTGACATCCATTAATAATGCAATTATTGTAAGTAGTCACAACTGGATGAGGGCCATGAGCAATCCACGGCTAGTTAGTGGAAATCTCAACATCTTCCGTAGCAAGTTTTGTTCAAACCTAAGTGACAACGACTTGGACAATTAGCATCTAAACAAGAAAGGATAGTGTTAAATATCTAATTTTATGTTATACCTTTTCTCGTAACCAAGCTATAAAGGTTCGATTTTGTTAATCTTCAATCCATTTTTGGTTTTTTAATCTACTTTGGTGTTTTTGTTGCAATGTTATCAAATACTTCTTCATACCAGAGCAGAAGAGTTATCCATTTCTTTATAGGACCTGTGGTCATTTGGGGGTCTTTCAGTTAAGGGATATTTCTATGAGGAAATCATCTCTTCCTATAAAGAGTTAACCTCTTCACGAGATAAGACGAAATGTCGTCTGACGACATGTAATATCTTTTTTAGGCACACTATTTAATAGTTTGTATATAGAGGAATGATCACACGACCTCTTCTAAGAATGACTCCTAAGTGACTATTAGCTCTTTAATTTCATTTAGGTACCTTGGGTCCAAAAGCTATGGTAAGCTAATTGCACGAAAGCAAAAGAAAGCATTACGCATCAAATCTACTCAAAACCCTAATGGCTCGAAGATTCAGTCTCGAGAATGTTCCTTTAGAAAAATACATGTTATTTGCAGAACTTTGAATAAGGGATAATCTGTAGGATGCAACAAATTTAGTTGCATTCTTATCTTGTTGGTTGTGCCTTTTCGTGTTTCCACAGAAGGAATCATTACTTCACTCTGGAGTATTTAGAATTGCAAGCTCAATGATCAATAGAGCTATCTATAGTCTTGCAATTCTAGTTTTGGCCAATATTTATGATGAGCTAAATTTGATAACTAAAGTCTCAAATCCAATAGGACGTATAAACTTTCACTTTTTCATGCATTACGTCTATGCATGGTTAGCTCATTATTTTGGCATACATTACCAACTTTCGAAAGAAGTTCAAGGTTGTAAGATTGCTAACTTTTTCAGGCGAGGGCGGGTCTATTTGTTTTGGAGAATATAAGGCACGAGAGCTGATCCATAATGGTACAAGAATTTAGTGGCACGTGAGTTTTCGGAACTGAAATAAACATGAACGCATGACCGATACTCATGATTCATTGTTGCTGCAAACTTTCTTTTTTGTAAGTATGCATTCTAGCTACTTGTCATCCCGTTGTGGGAATATTTGGATCATATAATCATACAGTTTGTATCGATTTGGGTGATAGTTATGGCTTTTATCAGGATATCCCCAATTATATAGAGGGCATGTCATCTACGATCACGCTGAATAATATATTACATCATTGTAGACTATAATGAGGTGTAACACTTAATCTCAGTTATACTTGCTTGTTCGCTCGTTAGAGCCTTGCAAGCCTTGCAAGCCAACGATTTAAAAATTATTAGGCCACAAAGCACAAGACCTATTTTGAGGATAAGAAACACCATTTGGTGAGCAGTGTCATTCCTTCTCTATCGCAACCAAAACTTTCAAGAACTGATGAAGCAACCGGGGTGGTAAGTAAATCGCTTGGTTAAAGCTATGGCTCCTATCCTCGAGAGGGAGGTAACGGAGCATAAAGAGACAATGACAGCAACAAAAATGTTCGTCATTGGAATAGACCTTTGAAGAAAGCAAAGGTATTAAATGATGATTCCTGTGAAAGGGGCTCGAGTGCTATGAGAATCCCTGATGTTCAACAACTATTTTACACACCTTCCTTAAAAAAATTTTATTGTTCATTTTCTTTGAGTGATTTATTCATCACTTATTTTTGTAGTCACCTTTGGACGATCATCTTGAAGGACTTGTAGATCTAGACAGTGATGAATCTTTAACAAGATCTCATGCAGTTGATTCGACCATTAAGGAAGTTGATACTTTGAAGACATTAGTTGTCAAACTAGCTAAATTGTCTTTACATCCATCTGATCTTCTCGAGGAAATTAGTTGAGCCAAGATGGAAGTAAGTGGCAAAGACATCGAGAATCCTCCATCAAAAGAAGGTGTTTGTCCCAAAGCGCCTTTAGCGAGGGTCACATCCACACATGCTCCTCTTAAGATTTTTGAGTCGCAGATACATAGTAGGTCACTCTAAGCCTTCTTAATGGGTTGGTGAAAATGTTGTTTCAAACTTCTTTCAGAAAATAGCCTTATGTATGTGGAGGGAGATTCAAGATAAAATCACACTCACTCCTTTTGAATATATCCCTAGACTTAGGCGAGAAATAGCAATGATTCTCTCAATAATTGTAAAGATCCATGCAGAAGGCTTGACTCTTCTTGAAGAGTATTTGAATAGTTACCTTAAAAGGGTAGACAATTTGAATGATGTATAATCTTCATATTCGGCATAATTGTTGTCGACAAATAAACTTCGTTAGTTAGATGAAAAGACATCTACCATCAAGGAAGCCTGAACTTTTATGGACCAACTACAAGGAGATGTCGAAGTCATTCATGAGAGGGTTGCAAAGTTATCTTTGGAAAAGAAAGAACTAGAGAGAAGACTTCAGAGTATAAATATTGAGTCTGAACAGTTGTCGATCTTATCGGTTGAGAAAAATAAGGTCATAACAAGCAAGAGCTAGAAGTTGTCAAGCTCCAAGATGAAGTCGACACCCTTGAAAGCGCCCCTGCTACTACTAAAGAAGCCATCGAGGTCCTAACTATAGTTTGCAAGAGCATGGAGGCTACACATGAAGAATTTATGTACTTCAAGTTGAAGTTTTAATTTTGCCCCTTTTTTTCTTTTTTTTTTGTTGCAGTCTTTGTAAATGCAAGATTTTGTTGAATGATTTTTGTTTATTCTAGTGTGACTGTTCATGAATTTTATTTTGTGTTGCTTACATTTTCTTTATAATGAGATGATAATGAAACATAGTATTTTTTTTTTTGCGTGCGACTGTTTTAAGCTGTTTACGTACCATTTTTATAACATAAGCATCAAGTCATAATGTAGTTCAATTGAGTTTTTTTTCCATAACAAAATTAAGCATAAAACTTCTTGAGAAATTTGTTGTTGATTGGACCAATTTGTAATCTGTATTGATCGATGATTTTGTATGATCCATTCGTGAATACTTGTTTGACGATGTAAAGTCCATCCCATTTAGGTGTGAACCTATTCCTTGTATGTCTCGTCGTGATGATAGGTATTCTTCCTGAAGCACTAACTCGCCAACATGAAATGATCGAGGCTTTACATGTTTGTCAAAAGTCTTATACATTAGTGCTTGATAACATTCCAGTGCTTAATAAGGTTATAGTCTATTTTCATCAAGTGTTTCTAACTCTTGAAGGAATAATTTAGAGTTGTCTTTTGTAATTAGCCCTTCTTGAATTGTCATTCTCATTAATGAAATTTCTCTCTCTAGTAAGTGTACTACCTCGACTCCGTAATCAAAAGAATAAGGTGTAACACCTGTGGGAGTATGGTGGGTAGTTCGATAGGCCAACAATGCTTTTCCAATATTTTATTGTCAATCTCTTTTGTTTTGGAGACCACATTTTTTGGAAGATTGCATAGAGTTTTGTTGAATGCTTCTACCAATCCATTTGTTGCGACATTGTACATAGAAAGCTTGTACTTTTGAAGTTAAACTTCTCACACAACTTGTAAATTAGAGTGTTAACAATTTGTCTTTCATTATCAGTCATGATTCGATGAAGAATACCATATCGATAAATGATGTATGTTCGACCAAAATTTACGATGTTTTCCATCTTTGCTTCTCTTAACACAGCTTCAGCCCATCTAGAAAAGTAATCAGTTCCTGCAAGGTGTAAGAATAACAGCCGATGACTTACACGTGATAGGTCCAACCATGTTGAGTTCGCTAGCTTCAAGAGGCCATGAGGCTATTGTTGGATGAAGAGACTCCGATAGTTACAGGCTTTACGATGCCTCACATGATGAAGCGAGTCATGGATGATAGTGGGCCAATAGTAACCCATTCTTTTCAACTGATGCTGGAGTTTTGGATAAGATTAGTGAGCACCACAGATACCTGAATGTGCTTCTTCTAAGGCCTTTGTTGATTCCTCTTTTCCTAGGCATCACAGAAAAAGACCTTCATATAAGCATCGATAAAGTGTGTCATTATAATAAATAAAGCGTGTAGCTCTTCTTTGTATCTTAGCTCGATGTCAATGATCAGTGGAAAGTTTTACTTGCTCCAGATAGTCTATAATGGGATGACACCAATTTTCTTCATCAATTGCATACACGGATATCACATCAGTTTCTTTATATTGACTTTTGATCGATGGAACAATCCACTTTTAGCGAAGAGAAATGTTTATTGGCACATCTTCTAAGATTGTTAAAGTCGTGGCCAAATTTGCAAGCATATCAACTTTCTTATTTTATGATCTCAGTATATGCTTTAGTATTATGCCATCAAATCTATCCATCAATCTTCTAGCATAAATGAACTAGGGCTTCAAATCTTGATGTTTCACCTCGTCCTGATAGGACAGTTGGTTTATAATTAGCTTTGAATCATCGAATACTTCTATATATTTTATGCCAAATTCTGAAGCCATGTGTAGGCCAATGATAAGGCCTTTGTACTCAACAGTAATATTTGAACACAATCCACTGAGTCTGAAGCTATGCAACATATATTTCTTCGTAGAGATTTAGATAATGCCGACACCCGCTCCACTTTTTCGTGCTACACGATCAAAGAACATGGTTCAAGGTTTCATGCTCTCAACAAACAAAACTCCTTCATCACGTAAGTCTTCAAACAATTCCCAATTTGTTGGAATTGGATGATCAACTAAAAAATCTGCTAATGCTTGGCCTTTTACTCCTTTTGTGGGGATATATACAATATCATATTGTTGGAGTATAATTGCCTATTTATTAAGACGTCCCAAGATGATTGGCCTTGATAAAATATATTTGACAGGGTTGACTTTTGCCACTAAATGTATAGTGAAGGCTTGCATATAATGTCTCAATTTATTCATTACAAAGAAGAGGGCAAGACACATTTTCTTGATAAAATAATAATTTAATTCAGCTCTGTTCGAGTTCTATTTAGATAGTAGAGTGCACATTCCTTATCCTTATCATTTTCATGTGCAAGTAATGCTCTGAGCGAACCTTCTTGGGTTACAATATACAGTATTAATGGCTTTCCAGCTGCAGACACACTTAAGACTGAAGGGTTGAGCAAATTATTCTTTATGCTATTAAATGCATTTTGACATGATTGATCCCATTCAAAGACCACATCCTTCCTCATCAATCTTTGGAATGGTTCACATCGACCTGTAAGATTAGATATAAACCTTTTGATGTAAGCCAAACGATCTTGCAATCATCTCAATTCATGCAGGTACTTCGAACTTGGCATCTCTTCTAGATGGCATCAATTTTGGAATGATCAACTTCAATTCCATGGTTTCTCACGATAAATCCCAGAAACTTTCCTAAGGTCACACTGAATGCAACTTAAGAGGATTCATTTTTAGTTGATATTTCCTTAGACAATCAAGGACAAGCTTCAGGTCTTTCAGGTGGTTACATTTCTTCTTGGATTTTACTACAAGATCGTCAACATAACATTCAACATGTTTATGTAGCATATCATCAAAGATACTTTTCATAATGCGCTAGTATGTGACACTTGCGTTTTTCAATTTGAAAAGCTTTAGCTTATAACATTATATACCTTTTAGAGTTCGGAAGATTGTTTTCTTTTTCTCCTTTAGAGCCATTCAAATTTGATTATATCCTGAAGATCCATCCATGGATGATAAAGCTACATACCCTTCAGTTGTATCTACCATGATTTTCATTATAGGAAAGGAAAAATCATCTTTTGGGCAAGCATTATTTAGGTTGTAAAAATCGACACAGATATGTTATAGGCCATTTTTTCCTTACTGGAACAATATTAGCTATTTGTAGGCCATTTTTTCCTTACTGGAACAATATTAGCTATCCATGTTAGGTACTTGACTTCGAAAATAAATCCAACTTCAATGACTTTATTTACCTCTTCCTTAATTTGAGAAATGTGTTCAGGTCAAAATCATAGCTAAGCTTACTTGATTGGCCAATGCTTTTGTTTGATTGCTAAACGATGAATGACCACCTTTGGATTGAATCCAAACATTTTCTTATATGACCATGCGAAGACATCTTTATACATTTTGACTAAGCCCATATACTCATTTTCATCATCATCAGAAAGTTGGGCGCTTATGAAGATTGAACGAGGCTGTTCCATTGTACTAAGATTGACTTCCTTTAACTCATCAATTGTTGATTGACCTTCAACCTCAAGTGATAACGAAGCGGCTTTGGCATGTTGTTCAATTGTCTCATAGTTGGATGCCTCTTCTATTGTAATATGGTTGCAATCTACCGTATCTACTTCGTCTTCTGGTTCAAGTAAAAACAACGTTATGTCATTTTACTTTTAATGAACCCTCTGTATTTACTGAGACAAACATTGTTCTCTTCATTCTTGATGGATCTGCACTGTGGATTTCTTCGTTCCCTGTCGCTAAGCTAGTTTTGCTTGAGATGGCTATGGAAGGTTTCTTTTGACCTTTTGTTACTAACAAACTTAATCTTTTAAAGGCAGATTCTCTTGTGCTTGGGATTGAGCCTGCATATACTCTCATTGAAGTTGTATTTAGCCTTAGAAAGATATATAGTCGAGGGAAAAAGTTGAACCTTGACTTTTATCTTCCACTATCAGTGTATTCAATATCTGAAAAACTGAAGGGCGTGCACCAGCAGAAGTAATGCGGTAAAAAATAGAACTCCTATGACTTTTACTTCTTTTACCTTCTTCGAGATCTTTGCTTTCTTTAACTGTAATGTAACGTGTGTCAGCAACTTTTACTTTTCCTTTACCTAATATTCGAATCGCTCGAAGAACTTATATCCAACCCCAGCTCTCGAATTAGGTGTAGGATATTCTTGCTTTTAAAGCTTCTTTTGCATAGGGGAAAGCCCAGGCCTTTCATCGATTATTTTCACAATTTTAAGCTTAATACGAGTTGTAAAGTCATAACTCGCCTTTCTGATCGACTTATATGTCTTTGGGTTGAATTCCTCCGTTGTTCGTCTTAGTGAAAGGAACGCATTTGTGCCTTTCTTCTCAAGTATTTTTCTTCTCTTTTTTCTATCTTGGTAAGTAGTGTGGTGAAGCTTTCCTTCAATATCTCGATGCTTCTGACTCAAGCTTTTCAAACATTCTGTAAATGGTGATTCTTCCTTACATTAAGATAGAGGAATATGGCGTAAAATAGGGGGTTTTACGACTTTTCTTGTGGAATTGTCATCTTTTCACTCTTTGGCACCTCCTACTTATCTTGGATTGTTGGTTCGTCATTCTTTTGACCATTGAGTGTATCCCCTTCATTTTACTTCTTTGTTGTGATCATTATTTGCTTGAGCTTATAAGTGTCTTTGGCTACAGGAACTTCGAATGATATGACTTGACTTACATAATCATCTTTTGTGTAAAATTTTGCGTTAAGAAATTAAGACTCAACCTCTGAAAAGGGATTAGTGTCAGCATCAAGCTTCTTAATTCCATGTTTATAATATTTAAAACATTGGTGGAGTGTGGAGGTGACGATACCATTTTCATGTATTCATGGACGAACAATATCTTATAAGTGGTCCTCGAATCGATAACATGGAATATTACGTTTGCCTGGAAATCCTCTATGACCATCTCTAAATGAACAGTGTCTATTTTCCATTGTGCTTCTTGATTAAAACCATGAATTATCAATTTACTGCTTGATAACTCTTCAATTAGATACTCAATAGATTCATGGTTGATTTTAGTAGAATGTTGACGGCATAACCATTATCGATGAGAATTCGATTGAGATTTTGCTTTCAAACATATCCTGACACAAATAAGGGTAAGTTATGAAGCTTTGACTCAAGTAATAAGTCCTCATCACTGAATGTTATCGACACACAACATGAATCACACGCCTTCATTTGTAATGCAGAAATAGTCGAGACATCATTATTTCTTAATATCTCGATAATTGTATACATGATTTCTTGCGGGAGTGACAGTAGATCATTTATGCCAAAAAAAGGCAATTCATCTGACTTAGTTGCTGCCTCTACAAGACCTGAGGGAGAAGTGTCGTCCTCAGTCATACTGACCGCATGACATGAAACGATTTCAATTGGAAAGTTTTCATGAAAGAAGTCGTTCAAAGTTACTGATTGTCGTGATTGAAGAAGCTCCTCACTTTCTTTAGTGATTGGTTAAAACTTTCTCACTTTCTTTCTTATCTTTCTTCTCTAAGACTTACCCTTTCTTTTGTACTCTAGGTACGAACAAGATTCTTTTTTAGAAAAATTTTGTTTGGGTTTCTTTCGACGCGTTACTAGTGTCCATCCCTCATCAGCATTCTCTACCTACTTTTCTTCTTCTTTTGAGCCAACAGTTTGGATGTCATTATTTTGTAAGGCCTTTCGTGAATAATATATAATAATAGGCTCTAAAGATCCAAATTGGATCAGACTCTCTATAGCAGGTAATCGACCATCCAAATGAATCGTTAGTGTGACATGATTTGTTTGTTTCACATCATCGACATCTAGCTCAATCTTTTTTTCTATAGCCAATTTCAGAATCAACTCTTTCAATACAAAACATTTCTCTACGCGATAGCTGATGACCCAATGATATTTGCACTAATTGGGATTATTTATCCTCCTTATTTTTGTAGGTCGTTTACATTCAAGAAGTTGAATGAGTTGCTTTTCTAATAGTTGCTCCAACATATCAGGTAAGTCTGAGTCTGAAAAATGATAAACTTTTTCTTATCTTTCTTTCAATGTCGGACGTCTTTTTTTTTGTCTTCATCTTGGTGTTTTTCAACTTTCTTTTCTTTGGAGACAAACTTTAAAAGGGTCGTGTTGACGATCATAGCCTCCTTGGTAGCACCCTTTGATACCTTCTGGGTTCTATTCACTTCTTTCTTTTCTTTTCTAATTTATGGGACCAACATATCATTGTTCTCTCTATTAGTAGTACCTAGCTCCATATCATGAACTTTAGTTCCTAACTCTTTAAAGCTGGGGGATTTATTCCCTGCAAGATATACAAGAGCCCCCAATCCATTCCTTAAGTGCACATTGCTATTGCCGACAGTTCAGTTAATCCATCTTTGCAGTCAAGGCTTAATGCTCTCCAGTGGTTAAAATAATCAATGATTGGCTCATCCTTTCGTTGCTTGGTGGCAGTTAGCTCTATCAAGCTACAATACGTCGAGTGTTGTAGAAGTGGTTGAGAAAGTCCTTTTCAAGCTACTTCTAACTATCAATGGATTCAAGCTCAAGGTCGGTGTATCAGTCGAAGGCTTTTCCTTCAAGATTTTAGACGAATTGTTTCACCAACAAATTCCTTCGCATACCAGCAATTTTGCATGTTTCGATGAAATGAACATGTTGTTTTGGGTTGCCTTTTTCATCAATTGTTGAAACTTGAGTGGTTGGTACCCATTCAGCATTCTCAGATTGTCGATCCTCTTCGTATACGACTTGGAATACAAAGAGAAAGTTTGAGCACGTCTACCATATTGAGTTTTGATGGAGTTACAATCATATCATGCAACTGCTGAACAGACAATGATGCAATTGAAGTTGAATTTTGTGATTTACTTTCTTGCATAATTGTCTTCCCTTTGTTAATATTCTTGACGATATGTGTGTGACTTGATTCAGCAGTGTCACGACTATCAATGTGATTCTTCAAAGATTCAACTCATAGTCTCTTTCTTCAATTGCCTTTATGAGCATGTTAACCTTCTTTTCAAGCTCCACCATTCTGTTTTCGCTTGTATCCATGTCAGTCAGCATAACTAACATTATGTTTGGATGAGGCATCTCTTCATTTAGGAGTTTATTAGATGAGTTGTGTTCACTAATCACAGGACTTTCTTTGATTACAATTCCACCTTTTGGTGGATTGAAGATTTGTTTCTAAATATTCTTTGTCACCTCAAAGGGTGGAATGTCCTCATATGACTGAATTTCCCTTGAACGACTGCGAGTATTTGGTCGCTTGCTGATGTTGCATAGAGCTTTGGAAGTGTTGCCTTGAGATGTCATGATTTCTTTAGCTATTCTTCAAAAAGAGAGAAATAAAAGCTAAAGACGATCCCATTGGACGTGCCAAACTGTTCACACAAGATTTCTAGAGAAAGGTAATTCGTGGAATTGATGTTAGTGGATACAGTCTCTAATATTTACTCATTTGATGCTTTCTCTCTGATACAAGTTAAATGTAGAACTTCTTGGTCTTTGGTCTTCAGAATGTTGAAGTTGCAAGTCAATTTGAACTTCGATATTATGGAATCCAAGAAAAGTTTAATCTTCCAAATCTTCAATTTTTTAGAAGACGTCGATCTCGAGGTTGATGAAAACTTACAAGTCTTGAGAGTTTTTAGAAGTTCGAGTCTTCAATTCTTCAGAGCTTCAGTTCTTCCTCCAACCAAAGATCCCCAAAAATGAATGAAAATGTTTCTATTTATAGAGAATTTCGATGGGCTTTAGGTGGACTTAGACTTGGGTTAATTTTCCTAATGGGCTTAGACCCATTTGTCTGCTGGACTTGGGCTTAGGCTCATTATCCTTTTTGACCCAATTTTAATATCTAGGACAATAATTGAGTTAGGTATGATAAAACTTAATGAAAGATTTAGACAAAAGATCTAAATCTACTAAGAAATTTCATAAATGTTCTAAATTATGATTTATTTCCTTAATTAGGTTTTCGTATATTTTTAGGACAATTATAACTTTATCATAATGATTAATTATATATAATTTTTAAAATTAAATTCAAATTATTTCCTTATTTATACTATACTCAATTTATTATGTAAATGATAACTTCCTTAATTATTAATATATATATATTTGTATTTATTAATGGAATATTTATTACTTTTGCAATAGTTTAAATATGGTATAAATTATTGTGTTATATGGTAATAGTATTTTTAATTATACTACAAAAAAATTATTTCCAATATTATGTCCAATCCAAAAGCTTTTTTCTCATGCGATCATCAATTCCCGCATTGGCTTTCTTCTCCGATTTGTATTTCAAAAAATTGTTTTCTTCTTCCCTTTCAATTTGCTACAGGATATACAGTTAGTCTTTTTTTTCTTTCATTTTTCGTTTCTTATATCTTTCTTCTTCTGTTTCTAGCTAGCATATATATTTTTTTCTTAAAAAATTTGTTCTTCTTCCGTTCCATAGCATATATTCTGGTCATGTTCCTTCTATTTTCTATAATTTTTTATTATTCAGTTCATCTTCCTGTCATGCTCGACATATAATTTTTATTAAATGTCCCATCATGGGTTTATACTATGGTATACCACTGAATAGTAAATTTATGTTTTGTGATTTGTCACATACACATATTCTTTTTCGTATTCTATGATTTTTTCTTATTGTGTATATATACCAATAATACACAAATTATATATTCACTTAGTATTTTTTTTTATTTCTTACATATATGCTACTGAGTAGTTCATTTATGTTTTGTGATTTGTTACATATATACTACTGCATATTTCAATAATACATATATAGAATTTTTTCATGTTTTGTGATTTTTTCTTACTGCATTTATATACCACTGTAGATACAGATTATGTATCTGATCAGTTTTTTTTTTAATTCTTACATATATATACTACTGCATAATACATATATTTTTTGTGTTTTGTTACATATATATTACTTTATATGTTCAATAATACATAAATATTACTTCATATGTTCAATAATACATAAATGATATTATCTTCAATATACTCAATATACCCTAATATATTTCAAATGCTAAATATAAATTCTTACTAATCTTAAATTTTTGTCATTTTTTTCCGAAAGATACTATACAAGTCGACCGTCGATGTTCTTCTCCTTCACTGCTTTCGATGTTCTTCTCCTTCACTGCTTATACTTCCCCTAATCTATTATTCGACGTCTTTTTGTGAAGAAAATGAAATAAATATTCAAGGTATTCGAAGAATGAAACTTTTACTTTTTTATTTATTTTCTAAACTGTAATCCACATCCTTGATTTCTCTCCTTGTCGGTCCACCTTCTATAAACAAATTGATATAGGAATTTTTCTTTCATAAAATATACACCGTATTATTCAATATATACTATAATTAGGTGAAATATATGAAAAACAATGCAAAATGAAAGAAAAAATGGACGAAGAGAGATATTGGAAAGTGAGAAAGAAATCAAGAGGGAAGATTTTTTTGAATAAAGTAGCCAAAATAAAAATAATTAACGGAAATTTTTTATTATAATATTACCATAATAGAATTAATCACTTACCATATTTACATAAGATATCTAATAAATATAAATATTAATCATGGTCCACTTTCATTTTTTTTAATATAGTATTAGTAATAAAGATGGGTAAATTGGTCATTTGGGCCCTATATTTGTGTAAAATATTAGTCAATTTAGAACATTTCTGAAAATTTTGAAAAATTTAGGTTAATCTTGTAATATGGTATACCGTTTTAGGTTATCTTAGTTAAAGACCCAAACTTAATTACTTAATCTCAATCAAATTATAATTACCACAATGTTTGTTATGATGATGTGGCATGATTTAATTGACTGAAATTTCTTGCTCAACATATATATTTCAACATTAGGAATTGTTTATCATTTTGCTTTGTTAATTGTCATTGCAAAGCACACAAATGAATTAGGAAATTGTTTTCTCTTGAACTTGATTAGATATCCATTGTCTATTGACATTTTTTAAATCAACTAGTTGTAATATGTGCTATGCATATTAGTTTTTTATTTTATTTAACTAAATAAAAATAGAGTAATTAATTACACAAATAGTATGATACTGTATTTAATTAATCATGATTTTTGGAAATATACTTTTCAGCTTCATTTCTTCAGAGATCTTTTACTCAAGACTTGTTAATGTGCATGTGTATAAATCGAATGAACTAAAAGATATAAAGAATTTGATAGTATGACTATAAAACAATTCGTCCAATCAAACTTTAGATCAATGAGTAGGTCTTTTTATATGTATCAATTACATATCGAATGTTTAATGAATTAGAATTTTGGACTAATTTGACTTATTATTATTTGGACGTTTGTGCTAATTTTATATCTTTTATGTATTTCTAACATATTCCTCAAGTATAATTGTTTAACAAATTTCTCAAGAATTATAATTAGTTATTTTTTAAAATAAATAATTAAATTTAAACAAAAAATATATTATTGAAATAATACAAATAGAGAAGCCAATTTTTTTCCTTCAATCCTTCAATTATAAGATCCATAATATACTATTGTGGTAAGCACATTTTACATTTTTACATCAAAAGCATACTTTTCTATAAAGCAATAATTAAAAACTGAAAAAATAGTTTTTTGGTATCCGCATGCCACTTTGTTATTCTTTTACAAATGACGTATTTTTTATCGTTCTCTCTTTAGTCTTCCACTTTTAGATTCTTCATCTTTGAATTCTCATTAATTTCTTTGCATCTTTTTCATTGGGTTGATTGGTTGCTCCTAGGCATCGCAAAAATCTTATGAAGGTTTGTGGGCGCTTTTGTAGCAGCCTTGACTCACAAATCTTCATTTAAACTTGTTGGAAGACTAATTTCTTCGCACCGATACCTTTACTTGTTGTTTTTGAACATGCATAGAAAAGAAAAAGAATTGAATATTTATACCCAAAGATTTGAAAAGGAAAAAGAATTTGAAAGGTTGAAATAATTACAAAATAGTTAATATGAGAGAATGTGAAATGTGAATAGGTGGGAGATAAAGGAATGTGAATGGTTTTAGAGAAATTTTAATGATATAATTAATTGGAGAGAAAATGTTAAAATTATTAATACCCAAATATTTATTAATAATTAATTTCAAATTAAATAATAATAATAAGCAAATTACAAATTTGAAATTAATTTGGAAGGTAGAAATTTTTTTGTTGAGATTTTAAAGTGTAATAAAAGTAATTTCTAAAATTACTAGAAAATGGCAAAAGTTTTTTAACCATTTGAAAACACTTCTATTTACAACTTAATTACATGAAAAAATGCATGTAATTAATTTGCCAAATCTCAACACCTAATATTCCACTAACAATTAGTGGAACTTAGTCTACATCTCATGTAGCCACATATCCCACTAACTGTTAGTGGGATTATCCAACAAAATGTTAGATTTTTCCACTAACTTAGTCCAAGGGTAAAATGGTCATTTGACCTTTCAAGTCAAAAGTCAAACTTTGACTTTTCCAAGTCAAAAGTTAATATTTTGACTTTTTACCATTTTACTAGTCTTGAATAATTCTGATCTCCCGAGCATGAATTCGGATTCATTTTTCAAAAATTTAAATCACATTTGAATATAAGACTGGTCAAAGTTTGACTTTTCAAAGTCAAAAGTCAACATTTTGATTTTTTACAACTTTGACTATTTCCATCAATTTTAAGCTTATTAGTATGAATCTATATTCATACTTATAGTATTTAAATATTATTTAAACACAAAGCTCTATTTCTAATATGAAAACTGATAGTTATATCACACATGCTTGTCGATTTCTCTCTCTTCTCCCAACTCGAACGATTCGACTTATTCCATCACACTATTCTAAGTTTATTCCATATGAGCTAGCAGGGGAACCTAATGGACCTATAGATCATGGGCTCCAATGATTCAAGACTAACTGGCAAAACTCTTTTAGACCAAGTTAATCAACATTCATTAACTAACGGGTCATTCCACTAAAGTCCTGTAGTTGCACTCCTCTTACTATAGATATATTTGTGTCCATTTGATAAAACCATGATCAGTAAGTTAATCCTTCACGGTTGTTCATAACCTCGATTGGGTCAAAATACCGTTTTACCCCCGAGATTACATCTTGCTCCTTAAGTTCCACTAATCCACTATTAAACAATTAGTTTAGGGTTCAACCTATAAACTTAATCCCTCTCAGGACAATGAGAGGGTGGGGGCCCCTTGTTCAAGACTTAGATTCAGTGCTTAAGAGAACAACCTATCTACTAACCCTAAAGTGGGTAGGAGTGAATTCCATCTTGTATCATATGTTTCCAGCTATCCATTTGATCTTATCCTTGAAATGGGAGGCTTATTGGACCAACGATGATGAGTTGCCCTCACCTTTGCAGATCTAAGGATAATCTCGTATGAACAGGAGTTCATAGTTAGCTCAGGATTAAGATTAAGTTACCTAGATTATCAATAATTGAGATAATCAGTTTTTAAATAGTATAACGGTGTTAAAACGTAAGAGTGACTATTTCATGGTTCAGTCTTATGTAAACACTTTACACAGGATGCCCCCACTTTCATGTCACTACATAGACAATTCAGGATCACCTCGTTTGTACTAACTACAAAGCGGGCCGCATCTATAGTTTGTCTAAATAAGGCGTCCAACCTTTATTTATATACTATAGACTATTCAGGTTATTTACTCAAACTTGATCCACATTTATGTCTTCACATAAAGTTCAAGTTTACTCAAAAAATAGCCTTGGGACTTAGTTTATTGGATTTAAGATCATAAAATTCAATTTCTCAATAACGACTTTATTGAATAGAATATGATTACAAACTATGAGTTTTAGGACAAAAATTCCAACAAAACCACGGTCACTTCTTGTCATTCGCCAGCTTGCCTTTACCTTTACCTTTGCCTATAAAATTAAACATAGAAAATGGTGAGTATAAATTTATACTCAGTAAGAGACCCACTATTAGTCCCACTAAGTGTCTGTTAAATGTTTGTTAGAGCCTTGTAAAAAGGTATCGTCTAACTATTGTGCTTCCGAAGGCATGCTATCCAAGGATCCCCTAAGGACACATTTGGGCTCTCGGTGACCCCGAAGGAAACATCCTAAAGGAGAGTCGGGCTGTAAGTGATCCTGTTGAATTACAATATACTGGCCACACAAGCATAAATAGGTGGTGATCCCATGGGACACCCATATGCTACGACTCTAATAGTAAATCTAACAGAGCATCATAGCCTGTATAGATATATCATAACTTAAATGTCGCAGCTCAGTCAAACATAACTCAATCATATCCTAATTAATCATAGCATGCCTCAATTACATGTATCACGATCATAACGTCTTAGTCATACATGTCTCTCTTAACTACATTAATACATGATACATAATATGCATGCAACTTTAATATAAGGTCTAATAGGAAAATTCCTTACCTAGAGATTGGTTAAACCAAACTATTCCAACTCTTCAACAGCCAAATCCTAGAGTTGTGGTTAAATTCCAATTCAACCTTTGGTGGATAATTTCCACGCTTCGAATCCTCCAAAATAGCCACCTAAACCTTCAAAGCAATAAATAACCCAACTTAAATCCAATCTCACTAGAAATTTAGTTAAGGAAGAAAGAACAATCATTTGGGCGTACCAACCCAACACAACTCACCCAAATGGCTCAAATAGGTTGCAAGAGAGGTTAAAATTGAAGGTGGCTCGGCTAGAAAAGGCTTCGGCTTGATGAAGATGGTAGCAACTCGGGTCTAAAACGTAGCTCACGTGTGCAGCTTGGTGGGGCGTGGTAACAGCTCAAATTGAAATGGACGACTGGGATGCTCAAAGCTGGCACAACGGCAACGCAACGACTAAGGATGCATACCGCTTCAACGAAGGTTGAGAGAACGAGCGAACGAGCAATGCCAACGAACCGAGGCATCTTTAGAGATCAGTAGTGGAGGAAACATCTTGCGACTATCTTTGTGTGGCTTCATCGGACCGATTAAGGCTGACGACGTGGCTGACGATAAGATGAACGGCGAGCAACAGAGGAGAACAACTTCGTCTAAACAGCGGCAGTCATCAGCGACAGTAGGAAGGTGAAGAGCGACGGCTAAGGGTTGTGAAAAAGGAAGAAGGAGATGATTAGTTTGGCACGTTTCACGGAGTGGGCTTTTAATATAAATAATAATGTTATTGTTATTATTAATAACAATTATTATATTATATCTTCTCTTTCCTTCTCCTTTTCCCTTTTCCATAAAAATTCCCTCTCCATCTTAAATACCCATCAAATCAATCTTTTAACCCCTTTCCAAAACATAACAACATAATAAATCTCATTCTCTCACCAAATTAATTATCCATTCAATCATCTTTTTCTCTTTTATCTATTTATTTATATATTTTCTCAAAACAAAAATATACCAACTTAATAATTATATTTTATTTAATATAATTATTATTATTTCCAAAATTAAATAGTACTTTAATAACATATCTTCCTAAATAATTATATTATTCCCAATAATATAATTATTATTATCTTCTATCTTAATTAGTAAATCAATATCATTCCACAAAAAGATAATCCTCACAAACAATCTTAATTTAAAAATTGTCTTAATTTTTGGAGCGTTACAACATACCTCAATTGATGTAGAAAGAAAAGTTAAATTTGTAATTATAAATAAATAAATAAATATATATATATGTGTATATATATATATTTCTGATTTGAATTGATAACGTTTATTTAATCTCATAGAAAAAAAAAATTAATACATAAAGAATTTTATAATTTTATTGTTGTGAATTTATATAACTTACAACAATTCATAAACCCAACACTCGAACATTGAGTTTGATTTCGTTGAAAATGTCATTTTAGTTCGTAAACTTTTATGAAAATGACCATTTAAATTTTTTTTGATTTTATTTTGTAATAATTAATTTGTGTATTTCCAAATGCTTAACAATTTAGTTATTGTCGTACTTTAAAATTTTGTACCAATTTAATTCTCTGTTATTGTAAAAATGTTTAGAAAGTAAATGTTGTAATGAAATAAGAAAAGAAAAAAAAAGCAACAAATATTGGATAATATAGTAAAGAAAACAAATGTAGATCTATTATAATTTACAATCTTATAAATTATGTATATTACAACATGAAATTCAAATAGAGTTATGTGACAGGTTTATGAATTTGACAGCTAAAAGTATATTATAATACACTAAATATTACTTTTATAATAAATGCTCATTATTGTTATATCATTATGTTAGGTTTTTATTAGAAAAAAAAAACACTCAGTCCCTAATTTAGTTTCTCAATTTACATATGGAAAGGAACTCAAATTAAAATCTAAAAATATTTTTCTAAATTTAAGAAATAGAGGATTAGTCATTTACATACTATGTAAATTGTCACAAAATTAAAAGTAATGAAAGACAACCACTATATGATTAAAGTTCAATGGCAACATCGTAATTTGAAGGCCTTATTTGAGATTGGGTTGTACAGTAAAAAGTTATTTTTGCGTGAAATTTGATGGTTTAAGCTATTTTGGTAAATTTTATTGTTTGTTATAAAATCACTTTTTAATTTACCTTTGTTTACAATCAGTTTCATTCTAACCTTTTGGTACAATATTATTAGAGGAAGCATTTAATGAAATTGGATGATAAATCTACTTAAAAGTGTTCTGCTTCTACCATTTGTTGCATCAAACCACTGTATGTTTGTTTCTTATTATCATATTGTCTTTAGAATTAATGAAATCATGTATGCTCACTATTATCATGAAATCAGTCAAAAGTTAAAGCTAGAGATTAGAGGCTTAATATAATTTCTACCAATATATTTTTTTAAAAAAATCAATCGACTATATTTATTAGATATAAATGTGTAAGTGACTAATATATTAGATACAAAACTGAAAAAGAAAAAAATATTATTAAAAACTATTGTAAGTTGAATTTAACCTATTAAAATAATTAATTTCTTACAAAAATAAAAGAATGAACCAACATACAACTTGTTGATTGTGCTTTTGCTCCTCTACTAATTTTGGTTAATTAAATTGGTAATCAACTTATGGTGCGGTGATGTGAGTTTTGATTAGACTGATCTTGAATAAATTAAAAAATAATAAAATACTTGTCAAAATCAAATGGTACTAGGTTCATATAAAATTGAGCTAATAACATACATCACTTTATATAATAGAATATCAACTAACATCACAATCTTAGAGAATCTAATTTTTATTTCTTTTAAGACATATCTTCAAATGAAAGATTTTAAACATATTTTTTTCTTTATTTGGTTGACTTTCATCAACCTAACCCTCATTATTAATTGTAAATTCAAGCTCTTTATTTATAAATATATATGGATTGTTTTTAAATTTTAGCTAAAATTTCAAAATTTATCAATGTTTATCACTGAAATAATAAATATTGGTAAAAGTTTATCAATATCTATTACTATTTATTATTGATAGATTTTGTAATCATAGATTTTCGGTATCTTTAGATTATCATGCAAAACATCACGCTTGTTTTGTAGAAATACTTTTGTAATCTAGAAATATTTTGATTATTGTATTTGTTTAGTAAGATTTTTATTAAAAAATGTCTTGAATTTATAAAATGTTCCTAAATATCAGCTGTGACTATTTATTAATTTACAATTAGTTAATCTTATATAGTTTGAACTTAATATAACATATTTGTTTTTACCAATTTGAATTTCTCTTTTAAAGTAATAAAATTTATATGTTATTTTTTTGGGCAGAATAATTTATCATAATTTAATTTCTTTTTATAATATCAAATGCAAATAGAGATTTTTGTGTTTTCGTGTGAGATCGGAAAAAAAAAAAGAAAATGTAAAAGAAAATATTGAAAATTTGAAAACTCGTATTTTAGGAGGGCATTCAAAACTTTCCACTTGGACAAACTCAATTATTTAGATGTTCACATCATAAAAGTCTAGGATTTTTGTAAAAAGAGGTCCGTAAGATAACAATTTAAAAATTCAGTTGAAACTAAGAAAGTTGAATTCAAGCCATGCATGCATCTGATCGTTATTGCAGTCTATAGTTTTTGTGGATGACTTGATTTCTTTTTAGTTTTGTGATTTAAAGTTTAGGTTTTAAAGTTTTAGTCTAAATTTTTTTTAAAAAATGTGAAATTTTGTTAAAACTAATTTTGTAGGCAAGGTTGTTAGATTTATTTTGAAATATAATATTATTAACGTGGTGCATATGTATTATATTATATTTTATCTTTTTTGAGCCTATTATTTTATTAGGTGTAAAAAGATAATGTCCTAATTAAACATCATGATGGGTGATGTCTATAAATAGAACCTATGAGATTGGTCCTCTCGCTACATTTATTAAGTAGCTTATTAGATTCACTTTCCAAAAAGAATTTGAGTATATCATAGCTGACAGCACCATGGGCGGGACGGGACCATACACCCACACTACCCGAGTAGAATACTACTTAGTAAAGTAGAAGGGCCAACCTGAGAGCGAGGCAAGCTGGGAACGGGCATATGTGCTTACTTGTTGGGCAAATCAATATAGAAGAAATAAGGAGAGAGATTGGATCGGGTTTGAGGAATAAGCCTTATCTAGGGAAGAGGGAAAGCTAGAACGACCGATGAATCCCTTTCCGATTCAAACTCAAGAAGCAGGAGCTCAACAGACTCAAAGTTTTCATCAAGAAACTAAATCAAGATCTAAAGGAAGGCAAGTGAGAGAAACACAATTCCTCAATAAGATTATTCATGGATCAAGGTATGTTATTTTTATCCAAATTTAATTTATAAAATCATCTAGTTCAAAGATCTTGACACTTATTGTTATATACAATGTTAGGATTTTATTGTATGATCATGAAACTAAAGTTTACATGTGGTATCAGAGCCTTAATTGAGAACTTGTGATTTTACATGGATGATTAATAATTTGTTTTTAATGTTTTTGTTGCATGTTTTCATCAATTTGAATTAAAATTATTTAATTATCAACTATCATTTGAATTAAAGTTTCTTGAATTGTCTTTTTGAATTAAAGATTTTTGAATTAATTCTTGAATTACCATTTGATTAAATATTCTTTAATTATTAATTGTTAATTTGAAGTTAGTTTAAAAGTCTGGAGAAAGAAAGAAATTTAATGATGTATATATGTGTGCACAAAACCACTATCAGCCATGGTGTGTATTTTGTTCCTTTAATGATTAATTATCAGTCTACATGTTTCGTCGGTCATAGTGTATGTTTGTTTCTTTAATGATAATCATAGTTTGATTGTTTGTTTCTTTAGTAATTAATTATCGATATAATTATTTTCTTTTAAAAGGATTGTAAGTGGATTCAAATAATATTCTAACCCATAATTAAAAGAATTAAAATCTAATGAAAATTAGGATGTTGTTGAAAATCTAATTCATCCTAAAATCTAATTAAATTTTAGATTTTGTTGATTTTTTTTTGAAAGATTACTATATTTAGTATGCATATATTTAGTTTATGTTCAAATTGATGATTATGTATTAATTATATTTTGTGTTATGCATACTTTATATTTAAAGTACCCACTTATCTTTAAAATTTAAATTATACAATTAAATTTTGAAGAATAATATATGATTGTATGATGTTTTATGAAATTTTTGAAATATCTAACTGCAAATTGTGATGTAAATCACATAGAATTATTTTTATGATGATCATATAAATTATGTATCAAATATATTTTTATGTGATGGATATATAATGATAATGATATAAAATATGATTTAAAGTATCAATTTATGCTAGTGATTTAAATTATGTCGTTTAGATTGAATGAGAGTTTTGATAAAATTATTTGCAATATTAATATATATTTTTTTTTTGCAAATTTTGCGATTAAAATCATTTGGAAATTATGTTATTCGATATCTATATGTTAAGAATAATTTGTTAATCACCAAAGTGACCAAATTAGTATGTTATATAGATATTAAATTAAACTTAATTGGGGAAAATACATAAATTTTAGAAATTGAAGAATTTTTTTTTCTTGGTAGGAAGAAGATAAATCTTTATTTTATTATTACGAAGAAGATAAATATTTTATTTTCTTATTATAAAATATATATATATATATATATATATATATATATTTCTTATTATCGAAAAGATAAATCTTTATTTTATCTTATTATCATGGAAAATCTTTTATCTTCTTAATTAGTATGAAAAAGAAAAATAAAAATAAAGAAAAAGAAGATAAAGATATCATCAAAAGATAATTACAAGATAATCACACTATCAAGGTTAGAGTTTTTCAAATTTCATATATTTTTTATTTTTGGACTAAAGTTATTGAAGATTAATTACATTCTCATTTACTCCATTAATGTAATTACTAATTTTTCTCATGATTGAGTTACTTAAATTTAAAATATAATAAATTATGCATGTTTAAATTCCATAAAGTTTGGAAATTATGTTTTATTATCCTTTGCGTTATGTTTAAATCACAAATAATTTAAAACATGCATTTGTTTGTGATTATTTGATATTTATAGTATAGATAATTTGTTAGTCACCAAAGTGA
>JBBPDI010000005.1:17365573-17379982 GCA_037974545.1 Cucumis variabilis | reverse complement strand
TTGTTATCATCAAAACATTAATTAATTAATTAATTAAAATTAATTAATTTGAGATTAAGGGCCAAAAAGCCAACAAGATGCACATCATCGTTTTTGTTTATGACATGTGGCAAGCAATTTCAATGACAGGTACAAGAACAATGTGCTTAAAAGTATGGTGTACCATGCAGGATCTAAATATCAATTTCGAAAGTTTAATGAATGCATGGAAGAACTTCGTGAGGTCAACTCCATATGTTTACAATGGTTTGCTAATTTAGATGTTAGACAATGGACGCAGTCACATGATGGTGGTCATCTTTATAGATGGCTAACTACGAACGTGGCTTAGTGTATAAACACTGTTCTAAAAGGAGTTAGGAGACTACCAATTACTGCTCTTGCACAAGCTACATTCTATCAAACAATTGTATATTTTGCTACATGTCAGGTAGAAATAGAAGTTGCTCTTGAATCGGACAAAAGATTCACAAGGTATGTTCATCTTATATTATTATTTGAAAGTTATACATCATGATTACTTAATATTCAATAACTTGTTATTCGTCAACGTAATAGGTATGCAATATAGAAATTAAGTCGCTGGAAAAGACGTGCAAACACACACGATGTTAATATTTACGATCATCAGACAGGTTTGTGTGATGTAACATCTACAATTAATCCGTTAACACTAAAAGGTGGATCCACACATCGAATGAAGCTTAGGGAACAGACATGTACATAGAACAAGTGGCAATGTTAAGAAATCTCATGCTCCCATGTCATTGCAACATGTAAAACTCTTGGTGTGGACTATCTGGACTACATAGAACATTACTATAAGACTTCCACTTACATGTCTTGTTATTCACCTTGGTTTGAGCCTATCCCTGACAGACAGTGTTGGCCTGATCTTAATTTTCCATTCATTTATCCAGATGAGACAACAATACGAAGTGCAGACAAACCATGCACTTCTTGGATACATAATTAGATGGATAGGATGGACACAATGGCTCCCTCGCATTGCACTGTTTCCAGACAAGAGGGACATAATCGACAAAAATGTCCCAAACGAGGTGGAAATGAGGCATAGTTAATGCAGAAATACCAAGATTTATGGTAGAGTTTTTGTATCTCATTTTAATCGTAACCTCGACGTAATTTCTATGGTTATTTGAATGACCACATACATAAGAAATTAATTTTATTCTTAATCCTTGACATTCATTATTTGTTGTAACATATAACTATGAACATTGTTATTAAATAAATTGAGAAAAACATACTAATAAAATAAAATTAGAAAAAATTGTCAAACATATTACAAAAACGCTGAAGTACATAATAAAAAATTATGAATAATAAATTATTACAAAAATCATTAAGTAAAAATAATTAATTACATAATTATTAATATAAAAGTAAATATGAATTTGTAAAAAAATTAAAAAAATTAAAAAAAATCATTAAATATATAATTATTAAGAAATCATTTTCTTTTTTTGTCATTTTGTTATCTATCACTTCAAATTTGATAAACATTAAACATATAAAATAATTATTATTATTATAACTACACTATATGCATAAAAAACTACCCTTTTTACCCAATTTATTTTAAAATCACTCATTTTACCCAATTTAATTTATAAAATACCCAACTTTTCCAAAAGACCCTATTTTGTTGACATATTATTTATCATTTACAGCACTATTTTGATGACATAATAGTTATAATTTATAGCAAAACTACAAAAGAAATTTTGGAACACCTAAATTGCCATTTGACAATCTAACAAATTATAAATCAACCACGAAAATATTCCTCATCCTTATGAGTGAAATACGTCCTTGGTTTTATCATTGGGAATTCGGGAATTTAGGTTGACACTTGGAAGATTCAAGCCATTACTAATTGGCCCCCACCAAAGTTTGTCAAGGACATTCAAACTTTCCTTAGTTTTGCTTCTTTTTGTAGAAAGTTTATAAAATATTTTAATTTTTTTACTACTCCCTTGACAAATTGCTTGAGAAAAGGAAATTTTGAATGGAGTTCTAATCAACTAAATATTTTATACGTTGTTCAAAATAAATTAGCATATAACGTATTTTTTTGTCTTTACACTTCCTTTTGAATTGCCCAGGGATGCTTGTGGTGTAATGTAAAAGTTGGGATGTTTTGTCTCTGAACAACCATACTATTCAGTATTTTAGTGAGAAACTCGTGCTCTTTAACAAAGTCAGTGTGGTTTACAGGATTAGGTTAGGTGTGGCTTGTGATTCTGTACTTTTTATATGTTTAGGGATATTTTGTGTTGTTCTTTTTTTTCATATTTTGTATATAACCTCAATGCTCTCTGAGATGCCTTAGCCTTATCCTCCAGTTGAAAAGTAAAATCTCCAAGAAAGTCAAATTCTTTGTCTTATATCCACTACTAAAAATCTAAAAATCATTTCATTGCCTTAAGCAATTTCAAACATTTGAAATCCAAAATGCTTAGTTAACAAAGATTTTCTTCAGAAATTTATATTTTTCTAGTGTAAATTATTTCAACATAAATCATAAAGCATAAATTTACAATCTATCACAAATGTACCCATCACCTCGATTGAGATATCATTCATACATTCTCATCGTCGAGTTATGGTTGTGTGAAGTAATCTCAACGCATCAACAGGTATAACTACTTACCATACATGTATAGAGTGTTTACCTACACCAATTCACAAAACAAGTATAGGATAATCTTACACTAGATCATAAAGCAAGTAAATTGTTCGTTGCATGGGATACCAAAACATTTCACAAAGCAAAAATCATAATTCATTTTCAAAACATACCTATTTACAAATCAGATGACAATATTAAATAAACATCAATACTCAAGAGTTCAAATATGAGTCAAAAATCAAAATTGAAACATTTTAAAACCACTCATAATTAAGATAAGGTTTCCTCCTGGTCTAAAAATTTGGCCAAACTCCTCGTCAAACCTTGAACACGAGACTAATATGAGAAAACCTCCTTAATGGCTTGCAATTCCTCTAGCTTTTACTTTGTAACACTCCGAGTTTAGGAGAGGGATATGAATGTACCAGTATCACATATAAATAAGAGAGATCCTGAGGACATAAAAGTAAAGTTCAGAAAGACTTAAAAGAATCAAAAGTTACTAGTATACCAATACGGTGCACCTTTTTTTTTGGTGGCTTGATCATAGAAACTCCAAATTTAAGCGTGCTTAGCTTGGAACAATTTTATGTTAGGTGACCTGAGAATTTTCCTAGGATGCATGTGAGTGAGAACAAAACATGCTGAAAGGATTTGTATTGGTCTGTGTGGACGATTTTTCACTCTAATAATCCTTTAAGATAAGTAAGGATGATGTTTACAAGTCGTAGGGAATGCAAAGGAATGTTGGAGATTTAAATTTTGAATCCTGGTCTGAATCCTAGACCTAGGGTATTATATACTTAGCTTAAAGTTTAAACTAAGCTCTAAAACTTGCCCAGATCTTGCTTATACAACTTCTCTGATGTACACTTCTAGATCGATCTACCCAATGATGAGCTTCAACGAATCGCGTACTGCCACGTAGCTTTCATCATTCAAATTCTGATCATCAGTGGGTGGCAGGGTTAGAATGTCGACTTACTGAGCACCACTCTTTAGAGGTAAGGATGGCACCAAATACTTCCTTGTTAAGGAATCTTCAGCCACCAACTAACCAGAATGTACAAGTTCATCAATACTTGTTCAAAACGTATCAAACAAGTCAAATCGTGACAAACACAATCAATCTTAAAAACTTTTACTGCATACATTCTTAACGCATAGCGTATGAGGCGATCAGGATCTCACACTAACTTAAAGCATTATAATGTTTTGTTCAAATGTATTTTGAATTGTTTTAAGTGAGATAATTAGATATAATTCTCTTTATAAGATAATTAGAATTAATTATCTCCAAGTGAGAGACATATATTTTGTAAAATGATGTATAAAGTTCTAGTTTTGTTAAATGTTTATTTATAATTTATAATTGTTTTGTTGTAGTGCTATTTTAAGCCTTCTATTTCCAATTGACTAATCAATTAAAGGTCTTGTAATTTACCATATGTGAACATTAATCTTCAATTTTATAGAGTAGATTAGTGAACGGAATTAGATTTTGAATAATTATTGTAGATTTTTTTAAAAATATATAATTATATGATGTTATATGTATAATTGATAATATTGAGTTAGAAAATAATGAGATAGAGTATATAGTTTAAAATATAATTTTAGGTTTTCTCATGAATTAAAAGAAAAACACACTAAGAAGCAACCCAAACAAAGAAGAAAATAAGAAATTTTGTGTTGCTTCCTAAAAAGGCCTCATTAAGTTTGATGAAAATAAAAGAAAAAAGTGAGAGTGTGAGAAAATGTGAAAAGATTAAAAAAAAAAAAAAAGATTACTTTGGAAAATAAAAGAATGAAACATGCCAAAAGTATATATATAGTGTATATAAAACACATAAAAAATATAAATATGTCAAATAAAAAAGTAGTGGCATAGTTCAGTTTTTTATCCACTATGGAAGACTTTTTCTTTTTAAAAGTAAATATAACCTAAATCAATAGGATTTTGGCCACATGACTAGGCAGTAAAATATGGAGACAACCCAGCTTGCATCTAAGTTTTACTCTATAATTAATTATTACTTTTTCATTAAATAATCCAATTATATATATATCAAATTTCTCAATAAAATTTTTACCATAACCCACTTATCCTCTAAACATCAAAATCTAAATTAATTAACATCCACCATAATTTGATCTTAAATAAACCAACTTAAACTTAAATTATTCAAGATAATTAAATTAAAACTACTTTAAATTTAGGATGCTACATGTCACGACCCGCCCCTAAGATCATTCCATGCGTCCATGTGGAGGCGTGAGCGCCTAGACACTCATTTCATATCTCTTCGCGAGATAACGTGTTGAATGCCTAGTAAGGGAAATAAACACAACAATCATTCTAAATGCGAACTTAGAACTTATTTTGGGATAGCAAACACTTCATTGAAAGATAACAATTTACATTTTTAGGTAAGCACAAGGAGAGTTTCGTCGAAATAAAAATATACATATAAGTTTTTTTTAAAAAAAAACATTTGCTCTTATCGCCTAAGTTTATAAGCTATGCGAATTTACTATGATTACTAACAAGATGATGCAACACGTTTATGGCACAACAGGTGATCAAGACGGCAAGTCAAACGCTGTATGTCCTTCGCTATCTAGGGGAAATAAAACAAAACATTTGAAGATTAGACCAAAAGGGTCCAATGAGAGGGGTTTTTATAAATTCTTGTCATACGCGTTGCAAAGTTCTTTTGCAATACCACACGATATAAGTAAGCGTTTCAATAGAAATATGAGTTCAAATCAAATGATCATTTCACTACGTTAGGTGATTTACACATTCAAATTTCATTGAAAAGTTTTTATAAATCTCATAGAAACTATTTTCTTGCAAACCATTTCATCATTAATCATATCACATTAGAAAACATTTCTGCATAATGCATTGTAAAGTCATTTCATCTTAAATCATATTGTATAAGAAAGTATTTTCGCATAACGCGTTGCAAAGTCATAATTTTATCTTAAATCATATTGCATAAGAAAGTATTTCCACATAATGCATTGCAAGTCATTTCATCTTAAATCATATTGTGAGACCCAAATCTGGAAGAGGGAGTCCTGTTGAAGAAGAGAGGCACCGAGGAGTGGGATGATCCTTTTAAAATGAAAAGATTAATCATTCTAAATTCGAAGGGAAGGAAGTTGCATTGAGAGAAGGCAATGGAGGAAAAGTTGACATGGTGAAGGAGTTCTATCGCAAGAAAAGAGTTAGGCGATTGGGTGAAGTAACGCGTAGAGAAGTCAGAAAAGAAGTAGGTGGTTGTGGTTTGTCACGAGAAAGAAGAAGTGGGAAAAAGAAATTTAGCTTCCCAAGAAGATAAGGTGAGGAAGAGTTTGACTTCTCAATATGATAAGTTTTGCGTCTCGAGGAAATGTCAAATCAGAAATTGATCGTTAGATTACCTTTGAAGCGTGGTTTGACTACATAGTGCAACAAGACGATAAGATGACACGTGTAAAGTTATAATTTAGAACTGGCAAGCAAAGAGAGTAACCATTCCAAAGGATTAGTATAAATATGGGTGAAGATCTTAGAGAAGTGTTGTTACTTTTATGTTTCGTTGAGAGAGTATAAGTAGTTGAGTTATTGTTGAGAAAGTTCTAGTTAAAGAGAGGCGTTCAAGGAAGAAAAGAATCAAAAACGTGTGTGAGTGACTTCCTTAAACTCTACACTTCTACATGAGTAACTTTCTCAAACTCTACACTTCTACGTGAGTGACTCTTTTAAACACTCGTGTAGGTGATTTGTAAGCTAAAGTTCTATAAATGTTTTCTTAATAGATTCCTTCTAAGTTTAAGTTATGCATAACGTATTCTGTATCTCTCTGTGTTATTATTATTGTTATTATGGTTTAAAAAGAGAAAACTATTGCTTTCTATACGTTGATTGTGATGAATGTGTGCAAACCATTAGTCTTATTCTTATCAAGTGAGGAATGCTTATGCGGTGTGCTCATAATATGAATGATGATGTATGGACAACCGATGCAACAAGAAATAAATGAATTAGGAAACTTTTTAGATATCGTGGATGGAGTGAACATCACAGTAGCCCAATCGCAAGATACTAGCAAGAGTGAACCATAGTATACTTAGCGAGGGGAAGGATTCATGTTATTGGTAGAAAGGAATAAGAAAAGCTAATATGAGATTTTTGTGATTTTTAAAATGATGCGTTGGAAGATGCGTTTAATGATTTCGTGCTTGACTTGTATTTCCAAAAAGATTTTCTAAAATCTTCACTCACTAAGTTTTTTACTTACGTGTTTAAGTTTTATTTCCCTAGGTAATTAAGTGTTGAGGCCAAGTAAGAAAAGGTAAGATGGATTGTGACGCGAAAAAGCTTACCAAGTTATTCATCTTAGAATGGTTTAAAGTTATTATGTCCAAAGAAGGCAACATCCCAGTTTTATGTATGGGATGAGTCTTGTCTTTGAGATGGATTGCTAGGCGATCAAGGAGAAGGATAAGAAAGAAGCTCTTATACTCCTAAACATCTTAACACAAAGAGTAGTATCCCAGCGAAGGAAGGAAGGCTCGAAGCATAGAACTTAGGTTTTATTTAAGTGGCTACAGGGAAGAAAATGTATTTGTAAAGTATTGAATCAAGTAATAAAATTAGAGTTGTGTTTTTCTATCTTTGTGTTGTGTTGTGTGTATATCTATGTCATGCTTATCGCTTAGTAGTTTAAGTTTAAGTGTTAAAGGCTAGGGGATTAAGCTAAGTTGGTCGTTCTAGTATTTTCCACTGCGTTGAGTTGTAAAGATCTTCTAAGTTCAAAGTTGGAACTCTGCGATGGAGACTAGTAAGATAAGTTCTACTTACTAAGTGTCAACTCACTATCTCACAGAGAGATACATGTTGGGTTTCTAGGCAGCACTCCTCCTTCTGGTGGCATAAAGTGGCTAGCGGTGTAGGGCATGACACATATCGCATAAAAATTTCCATCTTTCGTACCCTCCTCAGCTTAAATGTCAACACACTCTCATCATCGAGTTACAGTTGTGTGGAGTAATCTCAACGAATACAACAATTTCCATCAATTCCATTACGCATAATGCGTCTTTCAATGCCATATCACATAACAAGTAAAGGACATCTTATATCAGATCGCACAACAAGTATAAGGTATCTCATCGTATAGAGTACTAAAATCATTTCGCAACAACCATTCAAATAGGATTTTTTGGTAAGTCAAATTATTTTAAGAATTTGAGAAACATAATGAAAATCATTGAACTCAAAAATTCAAAAGAGATATATAAAAGAATTCATAATGGAAATTCATTTATTTCACAAACATTTTAAAGAACCCAACTCACAATCGATAACCTTCTACTCGTCCAAGCTCTTAGCAAAACCTTGTTGAATCTGAACTCGTGGTGGCTTCTAAAATCTTTGCGAATTCCTTCTTCTTAAGTGAACACAAGGTAAAAATAAGCTCTTAAGCTTAGACTTCTCTTATTTATAGGCTATTCGATGAGATTTTCCATGCCAGAATGATTACTTCTACCCGACGATGAGGATCATCAAACATCAAGACGTCACGTGTGGCTTCTAACACTTCTTATTTTAAACAAAGTGGGCAATAAGGTCAAATTAGAATATCAACCTTAATGCGTATGGATGACGTCAATTACCTTGTGGTGAAGGAAGCTCACGTTGCTTTCCATCTCAACATTTAGCTCTTTTTTATCGCATAGGTAGAACACCTTACTCAGCTTTCATCACAACACTTCTTGCCGCTAGTTCTCATCCTGTGAAGTCAACGCGTAACCAATTTCTATCGCGTGATCTTATTAGGTAGTTTTAGAACATGATCAGAGTCTCACATTACATAGGTTTATTAAGGAGTATCAGGTGTATCAAGGTTTATTAGGTGTGCATCATGTGTATCAAATGTATATCAGCGACGAGGAAATTTGTGACATTTTACCTCTTGTATATGTGAGCTAGGATTTATTTGTCATTTTTGCAACAATAAATGTGTGTGTTATGGACTTAATTATTATAACTTGTTTTGTCTCTTTTGTAAGTTTCCCTTTTTTATGGGCGATGTACATAAGGCAAGTTGGAAAAAAATATGGGCAAAAAATGAACCATATCGGTTCAAAATGTAAAGGTTAACCCAACCCAAAAAACCCAATTTAGGTTGACAGTTTGAATTTTTTTTCTTCATAATTTAGAAAAAGGGATATGGGGCTCTTCTTCTTCAACTTTTGAAGCTTTGATGGAGAAAAATCAAAGCTGAAGCCTTAGTAATGTAATTAGCAGAAACTCCCCACTTTTCAACTCTGAAACTAAACATTCAAACTCTCCCATATTCCAAATACATCCCAAAACAATCAACAACAACTAGCTAGATCCAACTCCATATGAAAAGATACAAAACAATCTGAGATCCTGAATTTCTCAAAGCTCAAAAGTTAACTCTGCAAAACAAAATCATCCCTCTTTTACACAACAATATAAGGTAAATGGAGAGAAAATAGTTGGGAAACTTTCCTACTTTTTCTTCTCAGACTCTTCCTCTTAAGACTACCCTTTCAACAACTTAAATCGAAGAAGATTGAAGGAATTTCGGCAAAGGGGTGTGGGTGATTGAAGGAATTTCGACAAGGGGGAAGGAATTTCAGCTGGATAAATCGAAGATTGGAAGATGGGGCGACTACGAGGTGAGTGGCTTCAAGTGAACGACTAAGCATGCGATGTGATTCAAGAATTGGAAAAGGTTTAGGTTTTAGGTTTATATATATTAATAATCGGGTCGGCGGGTCGAATTGGGTCAACTCGAACCTTATTTGACCGATCCGGCTCAAGTTATTTTTTCTCCAATTTTGTAACCCAACCCAACACAAAATTTAATCTAACCCTTACAGTTTAGGTTGAGTAATCCGGGTTGGACGGGTTATCGATTTGTTTGGACACATTACCCATTTTTTACCTATTTTTAAAAACTTGTGGACCAAAAAAGTATATTTTCAAAACATGAGATCAAACGAGTCTATTCTTAAAATTTAGAAACTAAAAAAATATATTTTTAAAACTCATGAACAAAATGCACATATTCTTTAGAATGTGAGGACTAAAAATGTAATTTTTCCTTTTAGCTTTTATATTTTTAAGGACAAATTGCAAAAACTATCCTTAAAGTATGGTGGTACTTGTAATTACATCATTAAACTTTTGATAATAACAATTGAACCTCTAAACTTCTAAAAGTGTTAATAGTAGACCTTCAAGCATACAATAATTATAAAAATTGGATCAACAAACGATAAAATTTGAATTTCGAAACTTATATAAGCAATATAATTTATACAATTATATAAGTTTGATGGTCCAATTTTAAATTTGGATAAATCTAAAGGCTCAATTTTTAATTTTAAAAATTTAAAAATATAATTACAACTACCAGCATACCCATACTTAGGGTGGGGTGGCTTTTGAAATTTGTCATATTTTAAATTATCTAATTTTAGTCCATATTCTCAATAAATTTTAAGTGTTAATCCTTCTAAGTAATATTTATGGAAATTGAAATAATAATAATAACTTTCATGCAAGAAAATATAATATGTAAAAATATTTTCAAAATTTAGAATAAAATTGCTATACATAACAAAACATTTTTAAGGACATGTATAATAAACTAGCATTTGGGCTAAGTTTAAAATTGAAAATATATAAGAAGTAAAATTGGAGAATTGAAATTGGACAAATTTCAAAATTAAGAACAAAAATGTATTTTAACCTTTTTTTATTGTATTAAAAATGTTGAATTATTAATTTAATTTCAATTGTTTGGTGAATTAAGAATTTAGACTCTATAATCTATAATTTTTTATAATTGAGTTGAATTTAATTTTTGTAGTCTCATAAAATCTCGTAAATAGTTTATTTCATGAGAATTCTTAATGAAGAAAATTGTGTTAAATCATAACTAAATTCTAATTATAAATTATAGTTGTATATTATAAACTAAAATGGGTAAGTTTACCTTAGAAAATTAATTAACTATAGGCTAGAGAAAATGATTAAATTACATTATAGGTTGGACAAGTCCTCAATTTGAATTTAGTCTCTAAACTACCATTTAGTTTCTATACTATAAAATTTTGAATAATTGATTTCAAAAGTTTAATTAGTAATAATTGAGTCTATATATCTTTCAATTTTCTATAATTTAGTTCCTTCTATGAAAAACTCTTCAAAAAGAAAAACTTGACCCAGTTATTTATTTTTATAGGCAAGAAATTTCATCGAAAGTCAATTGTTTTAAATATTTAGAAAGTAATCAAAATAGACCCTAAATTATTATAAATTGTTAAGTACATAGATTATGTTGTTCTTATTAAAGTTCAATTACTTAAATGTTACAAATTTAAATGTATTGAGATTAAGTTGTTATCAACTAAAGCCAAGAGACTAAATTGATAAAAGTAAATTGTTACTTTTATCAAAGTTTTAGAAACAAAAGAATATCTTTTTTTAACTGAGGTTAAATTATAGATTTTGAAACTTGTACGTGTTTAACAAGTCTTTTAATATTAAAAAATTAAAAGAATATCTTTTTTTAACTGAGGTTAAATTATAGATTTTAAAACTTGTACGTGTTTAACAAGTCTTTTAATATTAAAAAATTAATGAGTAATTATAGTATGCAACAATTTTATGAATATAATATAATTAAGTGTATATCAACATTTAAATTATTTTTACAAATGTAGCAAAGTCATTCAATAAAGACTACTATCACTGATATAGACTCTTATTATCGGTAATAGACTAATATTTTCAACATGATTTATTAGTGATAGACTTTATGACAGATTTTGCTATATTTATAATTTTTTTTTACATGTTGTAATTTATGCTAATATTTTGAATTTTATTGTTATATTTGCAGTTATCCCAAAATTAATTTTATAACTAATAAGATGATAACCACATTCAATTATGTGATGGATAGGTTTTGCTAATTTTAATGAGCGTTGAATTTGTTACTAGACCATAAACTTATCTAATATGTCATATACTTTTAGGGAGTGTTTAGACGTCCAACGAGTAGAGTGAAGTATTATAGCTTGCTTTACATTTAGGATCTAATTATAATCATTGCAATATTCACTGATTCTTACTTATTCTCTTTTTTAGTTTTTGTTACAATGATTAACTATTTCTACACATACTAAAATAGCATTCCAAACATAGAATATTATAACCGTCAAGCGACTACAATAACTAACTCAACACCCTAAATATCTCTTTATAATTTAGAGACTTATTCGACATAAACCTAAAAATTTTCCCTATACAATATAGATTTTTAAGTTTTCTATGTTGTGACTTTGATTTTCATTTGGTTTATTAACTTCTATCTCAAATAATAAAAATTCTAACCTTTAAACTTACATAATTGTTAATATCCATTTTAACAGTATTATTTACATATATTTTTTTCCTTCTAATTTTGTTTTTTCTCTTAAAAATTCAAACAATTTAGCGGTCAAACCATGATAAGGTTTTTAAAGATGTTTATATTATCTTTTAACTAGTTAGTTATACTTTATATTATGTTATTAAGTCACTCAACCACATGTTCATCTATAAATTAAGTAGAACATAGTAAACTAGAATATATCTTTATTTGGGTTCATCCAATAATACAATACTAAGAAGCTGCCTGCAAATGCATTTATATTTGTTCCAATGCATCTGTATTTGTTGATGGTATGTTTGATTTATGATAGGCTTCTTCTATTGGTATAGTTTGCTTCACTGCACATTCCTTTGCTTCTTTGTCTTTTCCCCATAGAAGAATGTACATTCCACTTATGATCAACACTGACCCCACCACACTGCCACATCACCAACCTCACATTTTTCAGCCAAATTTTTTCATAATAAAAGATTTCACCACCATGGCAATCTACCTACTTTCTACCAAACTATTTAGTTTTGATTTCAATGTTAGTTTGTTTCGAGGTGGGTTTAAAGAAAAAAATGTTATTTTATAATCTATTTTAATAGTATGAAAATTGTCGTTTGAAAGTGTAAAATTAAATATAAATTGATTTGGAGTGATTAAAGATGTGTTTAAGAATGAAAAATATAATTTTTAACAATTTCAAAATCACTTTCAAACATCCGATTAATATATGTAAAACTAACCTACTTTTGGAAATAAAATTTATCTTCCTCTATGTTATTTAAAATGCTAATAGAAGATATTAGGTCTTATTTGATAATCATTTGGTGTTTGGTATTCTGATTTTGAAAATTAAATTTATAAATACTCATTCTATCTTTTCATATCTCATTTTGTTATCTATATTTTATAATGTTTTTATAATTCAAGCCAAACTTTGAAAACTTAAAGAAGTACTACTTCTTGTTTATGAAAATGGATGAAGTCAAACTCTTATACCTACAAAAGATGTAAATTATTATAAGAAATAAAGATGAGATAGACTTCATTTCAAAAAATCTAAAATAAGATAAAAAGATAACCGTTGCCAAACAAGAACTTAACGGAGTGTCGTTGTTTTTCCTTCAACTTCAAGAGAGCAAAGACATTAAAAACAATTTCAGAGTCTTGATCAAGCAATAAGAGGAAAAGAAAGAAGCAAACCTTCCTAGATGAATCTGTTCATGTAAGATGAAGAAATCAAATATGGCTGCAAAAATCTCCATAAAAGGGGTAAAAGCAGCTGTGAAAACTGGCCCTTTTTGCTTTACACACCAAGACATCCCCACATAACACAACCCTGATCCCACTGATCCCTATTAAACCCATCACAAAACACAAACAAATTTTAGCAACAAAAATAGCAACTTAACTTGGCAAAAAGAAAAAACTGATACTTACAGCATATATGAGACTTAAGATAGCAAATTTCCCTTTCACAATGAACAATGAGTTCTTCCTGTCTATAATCAAGTGCAAAACAGCTGATTGAAGGGCACTGAAAAATGACATAATACAAGTACTAGAATATTGACACGGATAAACCTTCCCAACTCTTGTTTGCATAAGGAACCAAGATGACCACATAAAACACCCTCCAGTCAAAACCAATGAACCTATAAACCATTTTCCTTGTGTATAAGCTTCAATCGTTGCAGGACCTCCGTTTGTTTTCCCATTTGTCGATCCAGGGCTCGTTAGTGATGTTCCTTTGTAAAGAATCAATAGTAAGTTTCCTGAAATGCACACCAGAGTCCCTACCACTTTGGCAATTCCACCCTTGCTTTTCATGTTCACTTTTTCCATACTAGAAATATTTTGAAACCAGTTACTTTCATCACATTTTGTCAATGTTAGGAAAGAAAATGAACTGCAGTTCTTTCGGCACGTACCGGAACAATACTGCTAGAATGAACGTGTTTACGGGTACTAGGTTGAGAAATGCACAAGAAAAAGTTGCAGAAGTGAAGTGTAGACCAATTAGGAATAGGTATAATGTTAGTGTTAACCTGCATTAGTACATCATTCCAAAGTTTCTTACTGACTAAAACAACATACATCATTCCAAAGTTTCTTACTAACTAAAACAATATAAAGTTATTAGGGTCAAAGTATTAGCATATATAGCACGATGTAAAAGAATTTATAAATATAGCAAAATTTAGATTCAGCTGTCAAGTATTTCAGTGATAGATCATCACACAGATAGATTTTGCTATATATGCAATTCTTTGAAAATGTTGCTATACACCG
>JBBPDI010000005.1:17318858-17329633 GCA_037974545.1 Cucumis variabilis | reverse complement strand
GTTAATTAATTTACTTCAGTTCTCACGATTTGGATCCATTTACAGCTTGTTCAGAATGGAAAACGCGTGGTGATGATGGGGGATGACACATGGATGCAATTGTTTCCTAATCATTTTCAGAAAGCATTTCCCTATCCCTCATTTAATGTTAAAGATCTTCATACGGTATGTTTTATTTAGTCTCATTTCTTTCTTACAGTGTTCGTTTCACATTAGAACAACCTTTTCCCTTAATTTTTTTCAATGGAAAACTTTTCTTTCATCAATAATGTTCTATGTAGTTTCAAGGCATAATGAGCAGCTAAATATTTGAAGAATTTTCTTTTAGGTAGACAATGGATGCATTGAACATCTTCTTCCATCCTTGTATGAAGATGATTGGGATGTTCTCATCGCACATTTTCTTGGTGTGGTAAGGACTTTCTTCCCCTTGTGTTTGAAGTACATTGTAAAATCTTGTGTTGGTTCTCTCTTCTTTTCTTGCTTCCTTCACGTCTATATTGTGGCTCAATTGAGAAGATGGGAATCTTTGCCCCTCCGTCTAAATTGAACATTTGTTGCTTATTATATCTAGTGAGAACAAGTAACTGAATGTGTGCAATATAGGATCATGCTGGGCATATATTTGGTGTTGATTCTAGTCCGATGTTTGAAAAACTGGAGCAGTATAATACTATTTTAGAGGTATGCTCACGCAATATGACTTGATCTAGCAATACAAAGGGGAAGTGTTATTTGCAGGCTCAAGTATCCCTAATATACCCATTTGTGTTATTGTTTCGAATTCTTGGGTATATTTAGGCATACTGTGAGCTCAAATAAATTTTTCCCAAACACAATTTTGTTATCCTTTCATATTTCCTGCTTCCGTTTTGCCTTTCTTAGTTCAATCATGCTAATCCTGTTCTTCTCAGAAAGTAGTCGATGTGCTGGAGAGCCAGTCTGAAACAGGCGGGGTACACGAAAACACTCTTCTTCTTGTGATGGGTGATCATGGACAAACTTTGAATGGTGATCATGGTGGAGGAAGTGCTGAAGAGGTATAATACATGTTATTAACGGAAACTCGATTTGCATTTGATCACATTTTTCCGGAATGATTACTCTGCTGTACCTTGCAGGTTGAGACGTCTCTATTTGCAATGAGCTTTAATAAGCTTTCGGCATCTATACCATCTGAGTTTGGTACTTCTTCATGTCAATTAGATTCGGTATTTCCTCTCTTGTAACTCTACAGATATAACTGGATGCAAATTTCTTTTGGGTTCTTTTCTTTTGAAAAGATACAGTTTTGCACTTTGAAATTTGGAAAATAAACTACCTCTTTCTCCCTAACTTCCAAAAGTGACCTTTTCCTCCCTAAGGTAGGTCTGGGTGATGGTTCAGATTAATATTTGAAATCATTTTTCCATAATGACACTAATGAAAGTTGATTGTGTGCATTTTACTACAATTTTGATGTTGTTTATGACAAAGATAATTTTTTTTTATTAATAGTCAGAAAGCCTTGAACTTGGGATAGTCACATTGATTGTACTTCAGGGTGTCGACCATGTTGCATTAGGAAGACCAAAAGGCTGAGCTTGGGGGGGTGAACAAAGATAATTTTTCATTAATAGTCTGAAGGCCTTTAACTTAAGATAGTCACATTGGTTGTACTTCTGGTTGTTGAGAACCATGTTGCATAGGGAATAGCAAAAGACTGAGCTTGGGTAATAACCCGTGTGCCTCTAATTTTCATGCTACCGTATTCAGTTGGAAACAAATACATCTGTCCTGTGAAGACATTGCCTCCCACTTGACTTCAATGCAGCAGCAGTTGGTTGATAACTTTGGTTACCTATTAATGTAACCACTGGAGGAATGGTCAATTATGACTAGTGCATGGTTTCTCTAAGATATTCCTACCAGATGGGTTGCAGGAGATTATGTCTATTGCGAGCTCCGATGTAGAGTTATCATCACTTTCTTTACAATGGTTAAGGCTTGTGCACCCTCTGTCTGATAGAGAGGCTTTGGCAGTGAGTGACCAGTCGTCTCTCTCCTTTGAGATTGGTATGTGATTCGAGGAGAGAGTGTTCATTTTGGTCCTCCAATCCTTCTATGGGCTTCTTTTCTCAATATTTTATAACATATCTCGTCTTCCCCTTCGTCCCTCCCTTGCTATCCCTATGTTTTCCTATCTTGACAGTTAACATTCCCAAAAAGATTCGGGTGTTTGCATGACAATTTTTACATGGGGGAGTTAATACCGTCGATCATGTTAAAAAACACTCTTTTTTGATGTTTTGCTCCCGCAATAGTGCATTCTTTGTAGGATGTGCGAGGATGACCTTGAGCATTTGCTTTAGGACTGCCAGTTGGCTCACCACCTTTGGAGTTGTTGGTTGAGCTCATCTGCTGTTTCATGGGCTTGGAATAGAGATGGTATGGCCTAGCTGGAGGAGGTGATTTAGAGTTCCCCCTTAAGGGAGAATGGTAAAATTTTGTGGTAAGCTAAGTTCTTTGTTGTTTTGTGGGGAATCTAGATAGAAAGAAACAATAACATTATTAGAGAGGTGGAGATATCGAGTGAGGGAGTTCGAGAGGTGGCTAGGTTTGACGCTTCCTTATGTGTGTCAGCACTAAATCCTTTTATAATTAGGTCATTCATCTTTTTCTTTTGTATTTGAGTTTATTTATCTAGTTAGGGTCAAGACTCCTTTTTTCTTGTTGGGATTGTTTCTGTGTCCCTTGTATATTCTTTCATTTTCCTCTATGAAAAACAGTTTCATACCTAAAAAAAGAAAGACAAAATGTTCTACCATTGATGAAAGTTTAAATGGCATAAGAAAGTTAGGTTCTTCATACGACAAGTTCTACTGGGTTGGGTTGGGTTAACACCGTGGATAGGCTTGTGAGGAGGAGGTCTACTCTTGTCTGGCCTTTTTGCTACTTGCTTTTTCGAAAGGCAGAGGAATACCTCTATCACCTTTTTTGGGATTGTCACTATGCATGTGCTTTATGGAGTTTGTTTTTGTAGGAGTTTGGTGTTAGCCATGCTGGTCACAGGGAGGGGTGTTTGTGCGATGATCGAGGAGTTCCTCTTCCATCCGCTCCTCAGAGAGGTTTTTTTTTTTTTTTTATGGATCGTTGGGGTGTTCTATTTTGTGGGACATTTGGGGGGAGAGGAACGATCAGGTGTTTCATGGTAGGGAAAGGGGTCACAGTGAGGTTTGGTCTTTGATTAGATTTCATGTTTCACCTTGGGCTTCGATTTCGAAGTCCTTTTGTAATTATTTAGTTGGGATGTTTTTGTGAGCTGATTGTTTCGTATGTCCTTGTACTCTTTCATTCTTTTCTCAATGAAAACTGTTTTTCTCATAAAAAAAAGAAGTTTAAATGGCATTTTCTTCATTCAAAGTGTAAAGTCGGAGACTTTTTGATTGATTGGTCTGTCTACTAACTTTAAGTTAAGGTTGAAGTGCTAGGTAATAAAATTATGGAGCAAGTAGGACCGGAGTACCATTTGATTCTCTAGGGGCTGTTGAGTATGATAGAATAGAAAAGACTGCCAAAGCCAAAACCATTTCATTGGTTTACTAAATTAACAGAGGAGACTGCCAAAGCCAAAACCAGTATATACCTGTACTGACTACTATACGAGTCAAACTCTATGTAGTTTGGAAAAAATAGGATTTAGACATACCTGTTTCAAGTATATATTTGATTTAATTTAGGAGCTGCTGTGCAGTTCAATTAGAACGTTTACTGTTCCAACATTTTGGTTTCCCTTCATATTAGTAGATCTCCAGAAAGTCACTTGAAGGAATTAGAAGATGAAATAGTATTAAAGCTTAGGTGCCAAATTTGTGTGTACTGATTGGTTTACCTTTTTGTCCCTTTTTTTTCAGCAAGGAAGGGAGATATGTACCAGCTCCATCCAACAGGTTTATTTTGCTACCTATGACTTGTCAGGGAATAGTTTTTAACAATTAAGATCCTATAAAAAAATGTCAAGTTATTGCTTCTCTTACACTAATTTTAATTGCTCTCTGCAGCTCGACTTCACAGTGACCTTATCTGCCTTGCTTGGAATTCCTTTTCCTTATGGAAGGTACAGTGTAAGCATCTTGCCCTACCATTCTTTCTTTATCTGCATTGTCTTTTCTTTCTTGTTTCCTCACTTTAGATTAGCAATGAGGATCAGGCTTGCCTCACAGTGGAAAAGGTAAAAGAAAAGAAGAAGAAAACCTCCCCTCCTATTGGATGAAAGTGTACTTCTAAAGAACGATAACCTACCTTCATCCAATCCATTCGAGTACAATCTTCTTTTGTAATAGATGGAACATGGGAGGTCTTTTTTTCTTGCAATCAGTCTTGTTCATGGTTCATTCTTTTTCCTCTCCTTAAGAGATTATTGTAATCTTGTAATTTGACCCATGCTTTTCAAATTTCATTTATCAAATTTCGATAAAAACTTTTTTTGTTTTAAAAGAAGTCTTTATCTATACTTCTTAAAAGAACGTTGTTTTAGTGTCTAGTTGGAATCTGGAAAAAAATCATGAAGAGCATTTCTAGTAGCATGAAGAAGAGGTGGCTTTCATTCGATTAAGTGGTTGCATTGTAGTGAAAAATATGGTGCATGGTAGAATGGAGGTGCCTGACCTCCCTTTATGGCAAGATGCTTTCTAGTCTAAGCGTAACATGTTTAGAAAATGATTTACTATGCTTGGTGGAAAAGGTTTATGGAAGCTCAACAAGATAAACCTAACTTATTCGTCAGGACAGTTAGACTAGAACTAAGAAATCTTGTTTGAATTCTTAAAAATAATCCATTTGACTTAAACAATGTAATTAAAACAGGGATTTTTAGATGATGATGACTTCTTCTTCTTATATATCGTGGACTTTGTTCATTCTAAACTATCCTAAAATCATAGCAAAACATTTCTAAATTTTAAGTGAATACTTTAAAAACCAATGGCAATTTGATTTGTAGAATCCTGGATTATCAATTCTTGGATGAACATATTGAGTATTCACGGATTTTCATTGCTCTCTTTTCAGCATAGGGCGTGTAAATCCTGAGTTATATGCTCTAGGTGCTGGTTCAATGAAGTTAGATGGTATGAAGGTGGGAAGCTACCTAAATCAGTCAGGAGGATGGATGCAGAATTACGTTAATGTACTTTGTGTTAACTCCTGGCAGGTATATGATGAGCAGCCCTCATGTTTGTTTTGATGGCAATACCACTACAATATTGTTGTCTTCAAACTATAACATGTAAAGAACAATCATTGTAATTATAAACTAGAAAAAACTTTATAAATTTGGTGACTTACCATTCTTACCTCAAAAGCATACAATACAGACATGGTTCTCCCAAGTCTTTCTTAATTCATTCCTTGACCTCTTTCTCTTTAGTTGCTTTGGCAGAACCTTCTTTTCTAATATAAAATTACTTCAAGTAGAATCAATGAAAGACATATACCAGCCTAGACATGGTCCACCCGAGTCCCTCTTCATAGTTTTCATTCCAAAGTTCCTAAGTGTTGCAAAACCATGTTGATCTATAGGAGATTTGAGTTGTCTCCCACGTTTGGAATTTTATAGTTGAACAAAATCTTTGCTTTGTCTTTCCAGTGCCATCTCGGCATCGCTTTTCCTTCCAAAAACTTCTTCAAAATTAAATCCCATTCCCTCCTCCCCTCCCATGTTCCAAGTATTTTGTTTTGTAAGATTGACCCAAATTCTATGATAATATCATTCTCACTTACCAAACAAGGTCCAGTGTTGCTTTTGAATAGGTTGACAAACATTGAAGGGCTCCACTTAGTTCTCCCAAACTCCATCCTAGTTATTGATAGATCAACTAGGGGTTCTATAATCAGTGAGATTAACCGTATGAAGATTGCTTTTGTTATTAGGTTTACTGGGTTCTATGAACCAAGCCATTGCCTATCACTAGCTCATTCTTTTATCGGTTTGTGGTAGAGCTATAGTTTCCTCAACCTGGTATATTCATTAGAAGGATTGAGTTGATAACACTTAAGCTGTAACTTGCAGATTTCAAAATGTACAATTGTGAATTAGATATGGAAGGCTTTTCCTTTAACGGAGAGATACTGGAAATGGTTCTCTTTTATTTTTCTACTGTCATTTAGTCGATCATGCTGCTATATAGGAGACATTCCTCTTTCATTATCTTTCATCATTCAATCTAACGGCCATTGCTTTACTTACCTTGTAGGTGAAAAGGTATATTGATAATTATACTGCTTCATCTGTCATCGGATTTTCTGACGAAGACTTGCTTCATACTCGTAGTTTGTATGATGATGCAATGGAGAATTGGTCCCACGTTAGAAAAGGCTTATTATCTAATGATGATGGAAGTGACAATATACCTTCACTTAAGAGGCAAATTGATGCATACTCTAATTTCCTAGCAAGTGTTGCTGAGCTAGCACGTTCTAAATGGACAGAATTTAATTTAAAAATGATGACTCTTGGTTTTGGCCTCATGTTAGCTTCACTTTTTGTCCATTTTCTTGCTATCAAGAGGGTTAACAAACTATGCAGTAGTTCTTTTGCAAATGAAGATTGTGGAACAACTTTTGAGTTGATGCTTTCTTGCTTTTTGGTGGCAATACGTGCATGCAGCTTTCTCTCAAATAGCTTCATTTGTAAGTTGGAAATCTCTCAAATCTAAATTTACTGTAGTATAGCATATGGTCGCTCACATTTCCACCACCCCCTCCCCCCTCCCTCAATTTCCTTGGGATCAGTGGAAGAAGGAAAAGTGACAAGTTTTCTTTTGGCTACTACTGGCATTATCATGCTACGATATTCAATCGCAGAGCAGAAACAACTTCTGAAAGTAAGCATTTAAGATTACATTAACAGATATCTTACTTTGAATAGTTTGTTGAAAATGTCAATGTTAACTGTGTATTGGTTTCTATTGCAGGTTGTCATTTTTCTTCTTTTGATGATCTACTGTAGATTTACAATTGAAGTTGGCCTATTGAAGCAGGCTGATACATCTGCATTCTTGAAAGTTTATCCTTCATGGGTGCTTGAAGTTGCATCTTTGCTTCCTGGTTGGACTTATGTAACAGAAGCTGTTCCAATTATCGCACTGATATTATTGGTACAGTTGCTTCTTAAAAACGTTGCTGGCAGCCAATCCAAGGAAATGTGGCAGTTTGTTGTGTATGGAACAATTTTTTGTTATATCCTTACTGGAGTCCATTGGGCTTTAGAAAATGATGTGTTGCATTTTGTTCCAGCGGTTGAGGGTATAGGAAAAGATTGCATTCCAAGAATAATCTATGCTATTGGACTCGGACAACTGTCGTTACTGCTATTTAGGCAACTTTTTGGTGAAGACAAGCCTTTAAATTGCAGAAAAACTTTAGTAACCAAAACAGTTGCCATGTTAGCTGTATGGAGTCCAACAGTGATTATTCTAGCAGGAAAGCAAGGTTCCTTGGTCGCATTGGCGTCTGTTCTTGGAGGTGAATTTTTATTTGCAATTCACTATATGTTACTAAATTGCATTAGTGACCCATAGTCTTCTTACATATGCTGGTGCATGTTACCTGCCATGATATACACCTCAAATGATTTATTTGTTTTTTTAGAATAATGGAGAGATTAACCCAGTCTGATAACAATTTTGTTTTTAATTTTCTATTTTGAAATCTATGTTTGTTTCTTTTCAACTTCTTTACAAGAGTTTCACTTTTCTTAAAGAAATGGTTGAATTCTTAGTCAGTTTTAAAAATCAAAAAATACTTTTTTAAAACAATTTTGGTTCTGTTCAAAACTTGATTTGTTTCTTTAAAACATAATGAGTACAAAGTAGATAACAAAAAAAAGAAAAAAAAAAGAGAACTTATAGTTGGAAGAAGTATATATAAGCTTAATTTTTAGAAACCAATTGGTTATCAAACAATATCTCAATTTTTGTTTATACTATTTTACAAATTGGCTTGTTGGTTCGTGCATTATGCTATCATTTTATTAGCTGTACCATTTCTAAAGCATAATATTGCTACTTGCCCTTGCTGTACCTGCTGTTAGTTTCTTCTCGCTTTTAAGTGGGTTTGAGATGTCTCCGGTCGTTAATTTTAATTTTTTTATGTATGTGATATATAATTAAATTTGCCTTCAACCACTAGCTTAAGCTTTTGGGTGAATTGGTGGTTTAATACTTTATGTTTTTCTCCATCTAGCTCTGTCATTGATTTATTTGTTCATCTTGGTAGGGTTTAATACTTTATGTTTTTCTCCATATAGCTCCTGTCATTGATTTATTTGTTCATCTTGGTAGGATATGAGCTCCTGTCATTGATTTATTTGTTCATCTTGGTAGGATATTGCATAATAAGTATGGACAATCTAAAACACGGAGGGGATAGAAATGATAGAATTCTGACAGTTGAGAGTCTTCCTGTAACGCAGTGGAACTTGTTTGCTATTTGCCTCTTTTTTAGTTCTGGCCACTGGTAATTTATCTCTTCTTTATTCGAGACTTAAGTTCTGCTGCCTCCCTCTTGTACAACAGTCAACATTGCGTCGAATATCTTCAATTCTGTAATGTTTTGAATGCTTATTTTTCTTTTCTATTTAACAACTACACATTTCTTATATCATATTACCGTCTGCTTACCCATGGAAGAGTCCTGTAGGTGTGCTTTCGATGGCCTTCGCTATGCTGCTGCATTTATTGGGTATGTCTTTACTTGTGAGCTGAAAACTCATATGTTCAACAATTAATGTTGCTATAAAGCTGTTTTCAATTGTCTGTTTAATATTCTGTAGATCATTTCCAAAAGTAAGTGTACTATTATTTTTCTTCGTGCATTACTTTCTAAAAAAACAAAACCTTTTTTTTTATTATTTATTTAAAAGGCTGTTTCTAAATATTCATTGCTACTTTCTTTACATTTTTCTTTTCTATTACCAATTTAAACCAATGCATTTTAATCTTCTCATACGTGAAAATTAAGTTAACCTTGTATATGCACAATTATTTTAATATCTTACGAGTTTCTTTGACACCCAAATCTTTAGCGTCACCAAGTTGTCCCATGAAAAGAGTACACAAAAATACTAATATTGTTTTGTTATTCTTATTATTATTATTAGTCTGATGTTGTTTCAAGCAATTGCCAAATATATTTTTGTTAGAAACACCTTGTCTATTCTATAATTTCCTAAGAGGCTGATATTTATTTTCTTTTCTTTTCTTTTTTGAAAAGGAAACTTATCTCTTTATTAAGTATAAAAATAATAATAAGGATACAAAGCTCAATGTACATGAGGGATATACAAAGAGCGATAAACCTAAGGATCAGTAGGTGCACTAGGACATCTCAACTAAGTTGATGTCCTCATCATGTCCATAAACTACAACTAACTGCAACTTAAACTTATAGAGTCCAAGTGGGGGCTACACACAGCCAATACCACCGAATAAACCAGTAATATAACATTCAAACAAAATGGCTATACTAGGGAGAAAAATCTGGCAGAAGGGAGCTGCAAAAAGAGGAGGAGGAGACTTCAGAGGACTATGCTCCAATTGGAATCTTCATGCAAGAAGGAGGAAGGATGAAGGCCTGCCAATTAAGTAGGATGGGTAAGAAAGAGGAAGCACATGTGAGGGAGGCAGTGAGGGAGAGAAAAAGGGGACCACAGTGGGCTAAAGTTGGTTAGAAATATGTTGTATAAACAAGGGCAGAAAGAAAGAGTGGGGGCATGAAGATTTTGGTGAAGGAATAGGGCTGCATTACTCCTTGAGAGAGGAGAAGCAGAGGGCCAGGTTCTTTTGTTCTAAGTTCATTTTGTGATATTGATTGCTTTGTTCTTAAGTTTTCTGATTAGGAGAGGTAACTGTTTGTGAATGTGAACTCTGGATATTGTGATTCATCTCTTGAGGATCACTAGTCTTTTATATTGTAATTTCTGTTGAGATATCAATAAAATAGAAACAGTACATCAGTGTTCTAACAGTCTTGCAATGTGTAGTCGTTCAACTGTTTGCTTAGAGAGCACTGTGAAGAGGCATTCAGCCATGCCAACTTGTATCTGTTCTGCCAAGAAGATTTATTTTGGAAGACCCATTGGTTTCTCTCGAATCAGATTTCTGCCGATTACCTTGACAGCACTGCACCAGATCAAGGATGCAATTTTTCCCATATCAGAACAATTAGAAGCTGTCTAACGTGATTCTTGCAGACTTTATCAATGGACCAGCTGAGTTTAAAGATGAGAAAGAGCTTACTCCAACACTTAGGCAGTGTAAATGCATTCAAAGAAAATATGTTGTAGGTCCTCATGAGATCTAAAGACAAAATGGACAAATATGTGGCGAAATATAATGGGTGGGGAGTTTCTTTTTCATAACTGAAGCACAGTTGAAACTCCCGAACAGCAAGACCCATATCGTTATATTCACCCTCCTTGGACTTTTAGATCTCCAAAGGCATTTTGCCAGCTGTGGGTCCAAAGGGGAGGCAGAAGCAAGGTGACTTGATAATGACTTCACTGAAAAAACTTCATGAGATTCCAAACACCAGCTTCTTTTATCATCTAAATTGGATAACCTTGTCCTATCTAATAATTCAAGGAGAAGTTGAAAATCAGAAATTTCTGTTAGGATCCTAATGTTAAGAATTCTAGGATGATAAAAGAGCACTCCTTTTGGGGAGCTGGTATGTTGATGGTATTTTCAAGTTTTCTTTCTTGTAATCAGTTTTTATCATCTTGTGGCTGTAATTTG
>JBBPDI010000005.1:17280095-17291423 GCA_037974545.1 Cucumis variabilis | reverse complement strand
GTTCCTCGTTTTGTATTACCACAACAGTCAGAAATTTTGATATTAAATAGGGCATTATTGGGGTGAAATTCAACATTGATTAGAGTTTTATGTTATTGAACATTAGCTGAATTTGTATTTTTGGGAATGCCAAAATAATATAACAATTTAGAATATAGTAAATTTAAAAAATATTTTGATTTTTAGTCCAATTACTTGGAGTAGATATTTTTTTACAATTACAATTGTTTAGTGAAAGGAAGAATTGTTAAATGAGGTATATTTTTCATAAATATTATTTTGAAAAATTGGTTTTAAAGTTTGATTTAAAATCACTAAAATACTAAAAATTTAATTTTAAATGTCAAGATCTCATGCAAACCGTGATAATAGTGTGATTTTTATCTAAAAAATTATTTAATTGTACCAATAATTTTTTTATGACATTTTTATTTTGAATTTCGCTAATATTCGATTTTAGTTTCACATTCCTAGTATTTGCATGCTACATTTTATTTTATAATATATATATATATACACACATATAAACAAACTATTTGTTATATCTAAATATATTATATAATTAAATAATAAAAAACAACAATTTTTTATTCAAACTATTATTCTCTTTCAAACCTTCCAAAATTATAGAGGCACCAACAATGACCATATTTGAACATTTTTAAAAAAAAAACGTCAAAATAAGGAGCAGCCATTTGTAACACATCTCCATTCAAGCAAAGTCCAAATGAAAAAAAAAATCACTTGAAGAGATTTTAAGAAGATGAAAAAAAAAAACGTTTGAGTGAAAGAAGAAGAGATTTTGAATGCTCATAAGTAATCTCTAAGAAGATGAAAGGTTTGAAATGGTTTTTTTTAGGATTAATAAAAGCAGCCAAAATCCAACAATTGTATTTTTTAAATTTAGTAGGGACATTTAAGAGATTGTTTCATTTATTTATTTTTTTAATTTTTATGTTTTGCAATTCTAATAATTTAAAATTATTGTTGTTATTTTTTTAAAGTAAAATTTTCTCAAGTTTGTTAAACTTCTGTTTTCTCGTACCAATAAAGCCCTAAATTCAATTCTCATGCCAAATTTAGCTATGAACCTGCTCTTGATAAGTGAACATAATTTAGATAAATTGTAGTAGATGATACTGGAAGGATTTGCAAGTTTTTTTTTTTTCCTTTTGCAAATATAGTAAAAAGTTAACTGATGCACCTGATACTAGGAGTGATCAAAAATCGATTGGAGTCGACTTTTCGATAAAATTAACTCCAAACTTACCATAGTCGGTTTAGTAAAGTGTCAAACCAATCTCAATATTGATGATTAAGGGTTGGTCGGTCGGGTTGGTCTAACACTTAAAATAAATACTTTTTGAGAATTTCGATTTGAAACTTTTCGAAATTGACCTTGATTGACCCCTCTCGTTTTCTGACTGATCGACTTTAGTTTGGTCTATTGGTTCGATGTTTCGGTCTGTCATGCTCACCCCTATCTAATATATATGATATACACTTGATATACTGAATACAATCGAACCTATGTACTTGATATATATATATACATATATATACATACATACATAAATGCAAAAAATGACAAATTACGAAACGTTTTTAATTTAATAGCAATTAAGTAAATATGTCATAAAAGAATGTGACTATTTTTCTAAATAAGTTGGTGTTTATCAATTTTAGAGGCCAAAAAACATGAAATACTTTTAGAGAGTGTTTGAGACAACGAGTGAGTTATTATAGTCATTATTATAGTTTGAATTAAAATACTTTATGTTTGAGGTGGAGATTATTTTAATTTGAATTATAATAGTATGTGTTTGTGGTTTATATTTTTACAATAAATATATATTTTTATTTTTTAAATCTTTTATCATAAGTCTAAATATTTGGCATATCGATTTCACATTAGAAAGATATCAAACATATATTACAGGTGTACCAAAGTGTATATTAATAGTATATTGAGTATATCAAATATGTATAAATGATGGGATTGAACTTTTTTTTTTCACCATTAAGTAAATAAATGTATGTTATGAGTCTAGTTTTTTAAATTTACGTTTCCAAATATAGAAAGAGCTCCATGATTTAACTGATATATAAGAGTTTAGGTGATATGTATAATTTTGAAGTTAATTGGAATGAAGTGTAGCAATTTGTCCATGAACATATAATGAAAATAAAACACCTGGTAACTAACTTTATTTTTATTGAATTTTTGTTGAGTTTTGGTATATCCATTCAATTGCCCATCTACTCCATTCCTCATTTCTCTTTTTATTTACACCAAAAATGAAAGAAAAAAATAGTAACAATTAGTTTGTAAACTTTAATTTATCTCTAAGAATTTTCATATTTGTAACAATTTAACTTCTAATAATATAAAAAAGTTATTAAAATTAAATGTCAAACTTTATTTTGTATGATGTAAACTATGTAGTAAAAATATTGAGTCTCTAATTTGTTATTGGTTTATTTATGCAAAAAAAAAATCATTAAATTTTAACAATAAAATTAAATAATTAAATTGTTAAACCTGAACTCAACTCAACAACTTATATTTGTAACCAAAGACAAGAAATCCTTAAACCAAAGTTTGAAAAATAAATTATTAGTTTTATAAAAGTTTAGGCGTTGGGTAACAATTTCAATTCCTTTTTTTTTTTTCAACAAATGCAAAAAGACAAAAAAAAAAAAATTTGAAAGTTTGTTTTCAAATGTTCTGTTCGGTTTTTTAAATCATCGGTAGAATTAATATAACATAAAAAGAAAGTTTGGGATGAAAATAGTAATTTAGAAAAAAAACAAAAACTAAAAATTATTTTTGACCAAATATTTTTGAAACGAACCTAATGAAGAACGATAATATATTCAAAATGTGAAACTCATAAGTAATAGTTTTATACCCAATTTATTAAAATATATATTTTTTCTGTTGACATAAATAATTGTTTTCAAATGAATTTCGAAAATGACAGATTGGAATTTAAAATCCTTAAAATGAATCATTGTTTGTGAATGTGAACTGAACGGCTACTTCTTCCTTTCTTCCTTCAAAACTGCTGACATCTTTCTTCTTCTTCTTATTTATAGTATATCTCTTAAATTATTGCTATACTGATTATTCTTATATATTTCTACATTCAAATAGAAACAAAAATTCAACAATTTGTTGCAGTTTGCTATTAATATTAATGTCAACATTGCCAGTGTTGATTTTCCAAAATTTGTATTGTTCAGTCATTTTTAAGGTATGGAAGTTAATTATAACTTATTAGGGTAAAACTACATAAATGGGTCTAATTTATGTTTAACTTATAAAAAATGTATACAATTACGTTCATTTTCACATTTGTTTGTTGCTCCCTTTTTACTACTACTACTACTAGTAATTGACTAATTGTCCATTTACATTATTACTCTCACATCAAAGTCATTTCCCATTTTAATGAATACAAATATTAATATACTAATGAAAAGGATGGTATGTATTCTTTACATTTTATAAATACAATTTCATTGTTTGAGATTTGAGATTCATATCCATTTCAAGTTTCATGGGGTAAATGATCTGTTAAAGACTTTAACTTTAAGTTAATGAAATGCTTATTAGACAATTTGACATAGACGTTAACGATATTTGATGACGTGTCAACGGTGTTAGAATTGGGTTGTAGGGCATGTGGAGAGGTATTATTTTAACTTTTTAAATGTTTTTCTTTTAAACAACTTTTCTTTATTTTTTTAAATGTAATAAAAGACAATTGATGTATCAACAAATATATAATTAATGTTTACGTCAAAACATAACGGTCTGATAAGTATTATGTTAACTTAAAAGTCATTGATCGCTTAAACGGACTAAAATATTTGTTGTCAAATTTTAAAAACCAAATAAATATAAATCTTAAATTTGACGAACAAATTTTATCAATAATAATAAATAAGAATAGGGAAAATTTTAAAAAATAGAAGAATTTACAACTAAAATTTAATCCAGGCCAAAGTATGATTTTTTTTATAGGAGATAAATACTTTTCATTTTCTTTTATTCATGTAAACGCTTTTTTTTCTTTTTAAATGATGGACGATTTAAGACTATGTAACGTAGTTTTCTTTTAATTATATGTCAATTTTATTTGATTAGTTTGCAAATGAATTGAAAATTTTAGTCTTTTCAACCCAACATTAAAACTGTTAAGTGAAAGTTTAAATTATTTAAAATACGTTCAAATATATTATCAAACAAACTATTCATCTTCCCTAGATATATTGATTTCTTCCTCTCATCCACATTCAATTTACTAATTTGTATATTAATTGGCAATATATAAAAGCAACTTAGAATGTTGGATGAGGCTAAATTGATAGTGGAAGAATTAAAGTGTTAAATTTAGAATCACTTTTAGGTATTGTTCTAATTCCAATTCGAATAATTCGACAATTTAAACTATACAACTAATGTTATATGGGTTGGATTGAGTTGATTTAGTTTAAAATATGGATTAAATTGTGTTGAAAATTTTAGTGTTTTTAGAGTTGGATTGAGGTTGAAAGATCCGTTCAATCAAATCTAACTCAAATTCATTATATATATATAAGTAAAGTTAGAAATATAAAGTTAAAGGATGGTATGGAGAAGAGAGTTACTAGAATTTTGATGTTTGTGGCTAAAAGAAGGTCCGAAACTACTAAAATTTGCAAACAAAAATTCGGATACGTTAGGCAATGGGAATATAATCAAAAGCAGACTATACACTATTTAAATACTACTTTTCATATCTCAAGAAAATTATTTTAATTTTTATGCCTTTCATATTGATTCGTTTTGATTTTTACTCTTTCAAATTTGCAAAAAGTTTAGTTGATCGTAGTGTTAATTTTTAGTTACTTTATATCTCTAAATATTTTATTATTTTAATATTTTTCGTTCAATTATTAATTAAAGAACCTAAATGATAATTGTTTAGAACTTTTAGAAGTAAATATGAACCAAAATAAATAAAATTTAAAAGTATAAAAGGCAAATACGAATATTTTAAAGATACACGTACCACATATAAATCTTTTAAAAGCGCTTTCTCATAAAGAAAAACGAACGTTTTTAAAAGCATGACAAGATAAATCAAAATCTAACTTAAAAGTTAAGGTAAAATGTACTTTTGATCCCTGAGGTTTGAATTTCGTGTCTATTCCCACATTTGTTAAATACTTTTAAATGATCGAGTTAACTCTAACTTAACATAATGCTTATCAAACGATTAAATGTTGAGGTGGAGCTAAATGATGAGTTAATTCTAATTTAACATCATGTTTATCAAACGGTTAAATGTTGAGGTGGACATTAGTTATATTTGATAATGAATAAATTATATTGAATTAGTTAGAAAATAAATTAAAAGAAAAGCTTTAGAATATAAATATAGCTTTAAAATCTACATCTTTTTTATTTCACTTGTTGATAAAAAAGAAATAGTTTTTTAATTTAACACATGTATGTTAAAAAAACATGACAAATAGATATAGATAATAGAAAAACGAAATATTATCAAATATAAAATTATCTTTGTGTTTTTTTAATTAATTGATATTCATAATAAGATTTAATAAGATTTTTTTTCTATTGTCTATATTTATTTGTCATATTTTGTAACTTACACGTGTTAAATTAAAAAAGATGTATGGATCTTCTTTTTTTAACCAACAAATTAAATTAAATAGAAAAGATAACAGATTTTAGAGTTATATAGGAATATTTTAAAACTTTTTATTTTAATTTAATTTTCAATTAATTCAATATAATATACTCATCATCAAATATAACTAATATTCATGTCAACATTTAACTTTTCTGCACGTAAGCATTATGTTAATTAAAGTTAACTCAAGACTATTTGAAGTATTTTAAAATTTTAAAAACCAAATAGACATGAATTTCAAACATTTAGAGAACAAAATTGCATTTTATCCTACTAAAAGGTATGTAATTAAACTCCAAGTAAACAACTTGTTAGTAGAATTTAAACAATTAACACATGGAGGAATAGGTGCTGCATTTAGTTCGGTGTTTTTAATTTAAGTATTTGAGTTTCCTAATTTTAAATATTAAGTTTAAAAGGTTTTTCTTTTTTCATTAATTTTTAAAATAATAACTAAAGCATTTAAAAAGAATTAAGAATGAAAGAATGGCATTGAACTCTAACCCACATGTTCCCCTTTTGTAGAGGTCTTCGTCAACGGTCAAACTTCAAAAATAAAATTGTAAATATATTGATTCATTTTGCTATATTTAAAAATGTTATGATGTGTTCGTTCTTCAATATTTTTGTTTTCTTCTAAAAACTTTTCTATCTATAAAGTCTTCTAATGAGCTTTATGGACTTGAGCTTTGTTCAAGTCAAGAAAACATAAATTTTTTAAGATTTCATATTGAAAGATTTTGAGGAAAGACAAGAATCATTCATGATATTTCACAAATGTTCTAATTTTTCAATTATTAATTATCTAAACTGAGAAATTATGGTATTTTTGGACAATTTTAACCTTCATTTAATTATTTAAAAATAAATTATATTCGTAAATCTGGAATAATTTTTTAATATTTTCGAAAATCTTAAATAATTTTTTCCTTAATTATCAACCACCTAATTTATTATATCAATGTAACCTTCTTAATTATATATCTTTATATGATAATTATATGGTTTATATCTTAGTAAACTACATATTTCTTAATAATTAATATTTAAAATATAAATTTATATAGTAAATACTACTAAACTAGTATAATACACATTTTCAATGTATCAATAATATGCAGTGAGAATATCATAAAATATAATATGTTTGTTACATAAATATTTAGTGATAGTTCTAATATTTTTTGGCAGGATGACAAAAAAAAAAACATATGATTTGTTCTTTTCCAACCAACCAATATGTTATTTGATTTATGCTTTTCGATCATGTTTTTAATTTTTTATTATTTATTATATCTTTCGGTCATGTTCTTAATATTTTATTTAATTACAGTATCTTTCGATCATCTTATTCATATTTTTATTTAGTAAAGTTTTTGTCAACAATATATACATTTATATACCACTGTTTAATCTACTTCTATTATGTGATTTATCAAATATATAAATCTTATTCATATTTAGGTTATGTGATTTGTTACATATATACTACTACATATATTAAACAATGCATAATTTATAGTTGAATTTCATTATATATATCTGCATACACAGATAATGTTATCAATATATACATCTATTTATATATAATAACACGTATTTAGTGACACATATAGTTCAGTTTTTTTTCCTTCATGTTTAACAAATTGATAACATAATCTTTCATTCATAAAATATACAATATATTATTTCATATATACTATTTATGAACCAATTCAACATTCGACCACTTTTTCATACAATTTTATGTATCTTCAATTCTTTCATCAAAGTCCCTATATCGAAAACATATTCACTTTTCATCAACATTACAGATACCAGAGAACAACTAATGTTTTAATGACATATATATCATAATTTTTTCTCATTAATGTTTTTGTAACCATAGACAATTTTCATACATAATTGTTATTGTTTCAAACATAACGTATTATTTACTACGTAAAATATGAATATTTAAATAACATACATAAACAAATTGATATAAGAATCTTTCATTCATAAAATATATACTGTATTATTCAATATATATTATAATTAGGTGACATATATGAAAAACAATGCAAAAGAAAGAATGGATAGAGAGAGAGATTGGAAAGTGAGAGAGAGATCGAGAGGAATAATTTTTGAACAAAATCACCAAAACAAAATTAATTAATAGACAATTTTTATTATAATATTAAATTAATCGCTTACCATATTAATAAAGATATCTAATAAATACAAATATTAATCATGGTTCATTTTCATTTTTCTATTTGATAATTTTAGGTCGTGACTCTTTCATATTTGAAAGATATAACTATATTTTTTTAAAGATAATAGTTGATTTGATGGGATGTTTAACATCAAATCTTCTATCCCTTCTTTAAACTACAATTTTATTGTTTTACCAAAATAATTATATTTTTACAAATAATTATATTTTTCAAAATATAATTATTTTCTTGGTTTCTTTTTCTTAAATAATTATATTTTAACAAATATATATATATATATATATATATATATATATAATTATCAAATCTACAACAAAAATTTCACTCCTCAATTTAATTAAATATGAAAATTATTTAATAAATTTCAATTTCCATAAAACCAAATAATTTCCCCAACTTTACTTAAACCTTAAATCAAATTCTCAACAAATACGACAAATTTAAATCTTATAATTAATTAAATATTCATCCAAAAAATTAATTTGAATGTTCACAGAATCAAATAATGTTCAAAATAAACGTCCAATAAATTTAAACATAATTAAAAAAAAAACTAAGATAATTAACTCAACAAAATTATCTTCATTTTTTGACGTTACAGTCTTCTCTGCTTTAAAATACTTTCATCCTTAAAAGTTATAATTCTCGGACAACTTAGGATACCGGATCTTAGGTCATAATTAATAGCATTTTTCATTAAAATTTCAAAATCTTTAACTAAATATATATACCCGTGTATATATATTTAATTAATCCACCACATTACACCAAATAAATTTTATAACTTCTAATTTTAATTAATCTAACACCCAATAAATTCTTTTAACTTCCAATATCAATTAATTTAGCACCAATAATAATTTCCTTGAAATTTTGGATTTTTATATTAAACTTCTTTGAAAATCTGTGTGAACAAATGCCCCTGTTTAACTATAATTTTAGTTTTCTTAAATATTATTTTTAATTTTTGTAATTTCAAATTTAGTTATTTTCATCTTTACATTTTTAAAAGAGATATTAGAAAGAAAGAAAGATATTCTGAATTGGCCAATTTTTTTAGGCAAATTCATGAAAATGTCAATTTTGATGTCTACATTTCATTTTCAAGGATGAAAATAAATAAGCTTCTTTCACACGTGTGAGTTTGAAATACTCAAAATATTCTTCCTCCTCTTTTGTTTAATAGTTCAAAAGAATGAGGCAAGCAGCAACTATAATTTCTTTATATATATATATATAAGGGATTATACTCCAAATAATAAAAATTTTAACCCTCCAACTCGTACTATTGTTACAAATTACTTAAAGGTATAATTACATATAATGTTTAGAGGTAGGTTATGGAGTTTGAAGAAAAAGGTGATGTACTGAGTAAAAACTATAAACACGCCATTGACTTTGAAAGTATAATCCTTATTTCTTACAAATTGTGATTATTTAATTAATTAAATTTGAAGAAGTAAGACTTGCTTTTTGTATGAGGTCAAAATAAATGTCTCTAATTATTCATTTATTTCTATGTCCAATGTGTATATTAAATGAGAATGGGATATGGGATATGGGATATGGGATATGGGATATGGTCAAACTTCTTCTTTTATCAATTAGGTAATATACAGCTAATATTAACTCTTCTTGGAATATAACATAATATAATATATAATAAACGAAAAAGGTTAAAAGGAGTCCAAGTGAAAGTTGGATGGCTAAATTTAGTAGGACTTACTTGTTTTTGTTTTTTGTTTCTTGTTTATTGAAAAAAAAAAAAAAGAAACTTAATGTCTGGAATCTCTTGGACTCCGCTCAACTCATGTTGAATCCTATTCTTTTATCTAAATTTTTTTATATGTTTCTTAAATTTTAGAAACGAAAATGATTACCTGTTTCTTAATTTACTACTTATTTTTCATTTAAAATAAATTTAAATACATTTGGACAATTCTTATTGATAGAAAAAATAATTAAAATTATTTTAAAATATAGTAAAAAACTAAAAATTACTAAGGAGAGTTAGATAGATTTTATTATATTTTGTAATTTTATTTTTTTATATATATTTGAAAATGTCTCTTTTATATATAAAGAGGGGAGGTTTTATGAATAACATCGATACTACAACTATTTACAAAATATATATAAAAAAAAATACTTAAATTGACTTTAGAAAATTTGATAGATTTTGCTATATTTTTTTAAATAGTTTCAATTTGTTTAGAATGTCAATTATAAATATTATTTGCTAACGTTTTCGTTTTTTTTTATTGTTTCTTAATGTTTTTCGTTTCTCGTTTTCAAAATTATTAGAAACGTTTCTTATTTTACAATGAATTAGTGGAAAAAAATCTATTTATTTTGTTTCTCTTTTTCCCTCTCCATTGTCTTCTCTCTTTCTCGGCTTTCATTTTCATCCTCTTCTCTAACGCGTCATCTCTCTTCGCCGACGACATTTTTTTTTTTCGACATAAAATATTTTATAATTTTACCCTTCTTAAGTTTCTATATTTCTCTTGTCCACACATCCCAACCATGGAAACCTAGTCAAGGTTTTTCTTAAAAGTAGGTTTCTAAAATTCTGTTTTTAATAATAGAATTGATCCAGAGTTGAAGTGTTTTTTTTAAAGTTAAAAACATTCGATAAAAAATTGAACATAAAAAATAAAAATTTAAAAAACTCAAAACTAAATAAAATGATTTTTTGAAGGCAATGAATGAAAACACTTTGAGTTTTGAAAAACAATTGAAATTTAAGTTATAAATTTGATTTTTTTTGAAAGACCAAAAAAGTAAATAAAGGAATTTGATTGGATGACATTTATTTATTAATGAATCTAAAAAAGTAAATAATATTGAGCGATTTGGAAGGCAAAGGATCCGACTCAGAGTGATTTGGAGTAACGACGTGTCGTATATTCCTTTTAACCGCTTTAGTAAAACCCTGAATCTTCGCTAATTCTCACTTAATGAATTCATTGATATTTAGTAACTACAGCTTCATACCCACATAATTTGATCCCTACACGTGTCAGTTCCCTCTCATTTCCGCACTCCCTAAAACCACTACTCTACCGGCTCTCACCCCTCCCTGTTTCTTTCTTCTTCCGGTTTCTTCCTTTATATATCATTTTCCTTCTCTACTTCTTTCCCGCCTTCTCTCCCCCTCACCATTCTCCGTTCGCCTCAATTCTCTCAACTCTCGCCGTCTTCCGGTTACTTTTCGTTCTCTCTCTCTCTGAATCCGTAGACTTGTATTCTTTTACTTGATTTTGTTTTTTCATGTTTGAAACTGTTTAGTTAATGTGTAATGGCGACGGCGATTGCGGTTTTTTGTTTTCTGTTCTTTTGTTTTAATTTGAACGGAACAGTGATAGTGTGAGTTGAATTGTTTCATGTTTTGTTTTGCGTCT
>JBBPDI010000005.1:17241620-17253032 GCA_037974545.1 Cucumis variabilis | reverse complement strand
CCACTAGAATCTTATCATATTTGACTTTATATGATTTTATCCAAAAATTTAATCAATTCTTTTGCCTCAAGTGTGACAAATATTTATATACTTAAAATAATCTATAATCTATAGCCAACTTTCTTTTGTAAGAGCATTATACAACATTATAGTATATGTATTGATTTGTAAATCAAACCTTTAACAATCACACATTTATACTACTAGTTTGTTATTATTACATTATAATAGAGAGATTAGACTTCGGACCAAATTAAATTATTTTATTTTATTTTAAAATTTTAGGTAAACTAAATATTTTTACCATTGATTTGGGGTCGATTTTGGACAAAGTAGTATAAAGAGGGAAAAAAAAAAAGACAACTAAAAGACTAGAATATATATAGAGGAGAAGGGGCTAAGGTCATCCAAGCCAACAACCTTGACCTTGACCTTGAAATTGCAAGTACTGACCTAATGAAGACAAAGGAAATTTATTATTGAAGAGTTGAAAGTAAATCTATTATTAGAATCAGAGAACGAAAATGAAGAAAGTAATATCTTTATTTACCTTAGAAATATTTTCCATCGTACAATGAAAAATATTTGTTGAGCAAGAAATTTTGGCCAATTAAATTATGCCACGTCATCCCAGCAAAATTGTGATGATTATAATTTGATTGGATTTTTGGTGGTCAAGTTTTGTCATATCCAACCCAATGCAAGTCTATGATGAAGAATCGGGCCAAACAAAGGGGCTCGAGCGCACCAAGAAATGAGTCCTAGTCTAAGTTGAAGCTCAATAGGCAAATGGGTCCAAGCTCAAGCCCAACAAACAGATGGGCTCAAGCCTACCTAAAGCTCATGAAGTTTCTCTATAAATAGAGACATTTGTCACTCATTTAAGGGGTCTTTTGGTTGAATGAAGAATTGAAGCTTTGAGGTACTGAAGAATTGAAGATTCAAACTTCTACAAGCTCTCAAGACGTGCAAGTTCGTATCAACCTCGATATCAATATCTTCTGAAAGATTGAAGACTTGGAGGATTAAAATTTTCTTGAATTCCAGAAGATCGAAGATCAAGTCGACTTGCAACTACAACATCCTGAAGACCGAAGATCAAAAAGTTATAAGTTTTAACTTGTATTCGAGGGAAAGCATCAAAGGAGTAAATATTAGAGATTGTTCAATTTCACGAATTACATTTATCAAGAATATATTGAAATAAATTTTGATATAAATTGTTAAATTAACCTATTAAGACATTGAAGTTTGCAAGTTTTTTTTAAATTTAATATGAAAGTATATAGATTAAAATATTTTTCATTCAAAACTTTTTAACACATCCATTCTGTGAAAAAACTAAATTAATCTATCAATTTATTAGAAAAATGAAAAAGAAAAAAGAAAAATAGAGAAAATGATAAGAATATGTAGTGTGCATACATTTATTATAGTTTAATAACAAAGATCCTTTTCATTGATATGAGTACTTGAAAATACATATGATAATAATAGTTGAGTACATAATAATTATGAACCTAATTTTTTTTTTTGTTTCTCTTATTCAACAGTTATAATTGATTGTATATATAAAACACTCATGAAGAACAAATATGCTATTCCATTTCCATATTTTGAGTTTTAATCAAATATCTTGCGAAGTGGAAGAAAATTTCAAGTAATTTATTACTTCTTTTTTTAATTTAGAGAAAAGGAATATCAAAAAAATTTGAAAAAAAAAATTCAAAGAAACTTTTTATTTACCCCTAACATGCCATTCACTCACAACCAACATAATTTTCTAAGCTTTTTTATGGTTCAAGATTTACTTTACTAATTATTTCAATTCTTTTTTTCATTTTGAAAAGTAATCCTATAAGCTCTTCTTTCCTCTCTAAACCTCTTGCTTTGATATCTCTACTCCATGTTATAAATTACTATGTCAAATCGAAAAAATATAATATTAAATAATAAAATAATATAATATATTAAATAAATAAATACCACCATACATACTCAAACAAATCATTCTCCTTTTATCAATACTTTTTCAGTTTTTTCATAAGTTCAAAATCTCCCATGTACCACCTTTTAAAAATATTAAAGTAGTTTTCTAAAAAAAATCTGTCCTATTCTCTAACTAATTAGCTTTAAATTTATAATAATCAATCTTTTTTTTCACATTTATTTCATTCTATATCAATAAAATTTTAAATTGTACAACATTTTTATATTTTCTAATTTTTTTATCAAATAACTTATATTAAATAAAATATCTTTGCAGTTCCTATATATCCAATAATTTTTTAAACAATTAACTTACAATAAAATAAATGTTATGTCACCAAACTTTTTTCTTATATTTTGTTTGTACTTATAACAATTATAACATTTGTCATGTCAATCCCAATATAACAGTTAATTTTTTTCTATCCTTTTATTGTGATTTAGTCTGTAACAATTATAAATAATTAACCTATTTACATCTAAAAGCCATTTTTTAAAAAAGATAATTAATCTATTACTCCAAAATTTCATCAAACATACCTTTTAAATTAATCCAAAATTTTAAGAAATTAATTACCTAATTACTAATTGATAATTCAAAACCATCAATTAACTTATTAAACACATTTAAAGTCACTAATTTGTTTCATATGGTATTCATAGAAAATCTGCTTTTTGTTATCAATAAACTCAAATTTTTGATCCAATAAATTTACTTAAATTTGTAGCAACGTAGTTAAAAAAAATTCAAGAGACTAATATGCTAGAAAAGGTGTTTTTGTTGTGGTGAAAAGTGATATTTGGAAAATATGAAAGTAAATGTTGACAAACTTTAAATTAATATAATGAAAGACTTGCCAATTTGGAATTAAAAGAAATGAAGTTAGTATATATCTAAATGAAACTCAATCTGCCTCTTGGTGTAAAGGTAGAATTTGGATACATAAAGAGGAAACATGTGAAGATCTTGAAATCTTTGTTGTGTAAAATTTAATAGCTAAAAACATTATCATGTGATGTTTTACACAAAGGTTATGATTAGGAGTAGACTTTAAGTATTATGAAATTTTCATTTGTAAAAAAGCCAAAAAGCATAGAGAAAGAGAGAGATAAAGAGAAATGTAAAATGCAAGCAAAGAAAGGGAAATAAAAATAAAAGTTGTTGTATGGTTAGTGTATTGAATGATCAAAAGATTTTAGGGTTTTGTGTGGGTAAATATATTATATTTTATATATATTAACTTTTGGTGCATGGCAAAAATGGGGTCCCTTAGTAGGGTTTTTGGAAAAAGACTTCCACTATTAATTTGTTAATTTTTTGCAACTTGATTTTTTAAAAAAACATTTTTCAGTGGAACCTGTCCTTAGTATATTGGTGGGTCTCTAAAATCCCTTTTTATCTTATGTGTTCTTTTGTACCCAATTTTTGTTTTTCCAAAAACTAGTACAAATAAATTCTATTTGCATCTTTTTGTAAGATTGTCTCATTATTTTGAGTGTGTTTTAGGTATTGAATTGGTTATGATAAGGGGCTTCCACTGCTTATTATTAGTCTTTTGGATATTTGAGATACAAATTATTTTAGTATGGATCAATAATACTTAAAATTGTTTTTGTTTGGACGTATGAAAATAATAAAATACAGTAGCAAAGAAGAAAAAGAAAGATGGTGAGTGAAAAATAGTAAATACTCGAGCAATTAGTAAATATTATAGCTAAAAGGGTTTTGGAATAGTATTTACTTTAATTAATTGTAGGTTTATAAATAATTGTCTACAATTTCACATAATTACTATCATAGTCATATTATAGTATAATAGTTTGTGATTGGGTGTATATTATTTCAATTTAGGCTATAATAGTATGACGTGCTTAGGGTATTAGACATTTTAGTATGAGTAAATAGTAAAAAAACATGAAAATAAAGATAGAATTGAAATAGTAATAATACTCCTAAATATAGTTTGAAAATAACAATGATAGTTATCTACAATGGTGACTTCACCTATTACTTAAAGTTGGGGACCAATCAAACGTCTCATTAGAATCATACATATCTAAAACTTTAAAGTTCAACTACTATTTGTATCAATTTGAAATCTTAAACTTTTCATTAAAATTATCTAATTCAAAATTATTAATTCATAAATTTCACAGGTATTTAAGACTTTAATAAACATAGACGTTGTGAATATTATTTAAGAGAAAGGGAGTGAAATCAAATAAGCTCCACGTCTTTCTCTATTTTTCTTTCCATATTTAAGAAGAATATATCATACTTTTTATTATTGCTACTTGGTAAAGATTATTTTAGAAGAGATCAAGAAGATTAATTAATCTTATTCAAATGAATTTTCAGTTTCATTTTATATAAAATAAGTGAAAATAGTTTAGAAATCACATCCACAAATTAGCTCACTCATAGAAAGTTTAAGGTTTTGATGAACACCATTTATAATTTTATTTAATTTTCCAAAAAAAAAAAGAAGAAGAAGAAGTATAATTTGATTTAATTATTTTTGTCCAAACATAGACTAATGGGAGACAAGAAAACAGTCGTAAAATGAGGATGTTGATGTAAAACCATTGACTTCTGTGTAGTCTCCATCATAAATCCTATTAATTATTTAATTCTATATTCTATATATATAAATAATATTAAGTGAAAGACAAAGAGAAGTGAATCTAATCTCAAGATTATTGTTTTCTTTTTTTCTAACTTTGGATGAATGTCAACCTTTTTAATATCCAAACAAAGTCAATTACTTTTCTTTCCCTTTTATGAGTTGTTGCTTTCCCCTTTTATTTGATCAATTCGCATGAAAGTGAAAAGGAAAGGGAAAGATATATTCTAAACACTCTCAACTTTTTAACTAAACAAACCATTCTATCATTTTTTTATCTTTCTACTTCAATGCATTGTTAATATCAAATTTATATTACAAGATATTTTTGTATGCTCTTGTATTAAACAAAGAAAGAATATCGTAACAACATCAAAGTCATGTTACTAAAAATTAAGGAGGACAAAATAAAACGATAATATGTAACCATCTATAACAAGTTACGTTAACAATCACTTAGTTTATATTTAATTAACTTTATTTTAATAAAAATGTCAACTAAATTTGAATAGCATATAATTTTTATAAAGTTAAAATTGACGTTCGAGTATTTAAGTAAAAAGTATATGAAAATCAATAGGAAAAAAAAAGTATGTTATTATGTACAATTAGGTTGAAGGTGATAGAGATAAGTTGACCTCAAAATGGTATTAATGAAGATCAATAAGATTGTGGTATTAGTAAGTAATAAATGTGGTTTTAGGAAACTTAATTAGCTCTCATTATAAGATTTAATTTGGATATGCTTAATGTTCCTTTCATAATGACATTGCACATGTTATATTAATTTTGGCTTTATTGGCTTCCATGTAGAAGAGATACTATTTACTAGAAAGCTCCATTTTGTCCAAAAACGTAGTTTTGTGAGAGAAACACACAAAGAGATGTGTCATTATCTATATTTTTTCTTCTTGCCAAAGAAGGCAAAAAGTAGTAGGGTTAGGATTATAAATTTTTGGGACTTTATTAAATAAATGTGTTGACATTACAAATTGAAATTATTATGACATATGATCCCTACCTTTTACAAGTTTACCCTAATTATAATATAAAGTCTATGTGTGTCCTCCCAACTGCTACTTATTTCTTGGTGAGTGCAACAAAAAATGGAGAAAGCAAACAATCAAACCGATTGATTGGTTTTGTTAATTAGTTTTTAGTATAAAATTGGATATTAATTTTGCTTTGTATTTGGAGAAAATAAAAAGGTATTGGTTCGTGTTGGTTTTTATTAGGAAAAATAATCATATACTACACAAAATTTCAAATCTTCCGACGCGCCGGTTTACACTATCAAGAGAACATGAGTTAGGAGATATGTAATCTTCTGACGCAATAAGCGGAGTGTTGAGACATACTCTATCTCCTGACGTAGCCAAACCCATGTCAGAAGAAATGGAAGAACTTTCGATGCTTTCATATATTAGTGGATGGCATCAGGAGTTCTCCATTGATGTGGTAATATTCCAACACCGTCGGCGTTGGGAGTTCCTTATAATCTCCTGACAGACTTTTTTCGACCTTGATCCCGACGTGATTGTGCGTCGAAAGATCACCCTTTTTTTTGCAATGACAATAATCAAATTGAATTAAGTGTATCTAAATAAATCGTTAATTATTTATGACCCATTGTAAATTTATTGCTTTGCTTAGAAAGAAAAATGTTAAATTCGATTTATACAAAACTAAATAAGGCTCAATTTTAATTTGAGAATAACAAAAGTTACGTCAATTTAAAAAAGGGAAAATACAAACAAAAAGACAAGAAGAAACAGAAAAATGTGCCAAAAAGCTAAGAACCAAATTGAATATAGAACAAACCAAATGAAAAGTTATTCATTGTTTTTTTTTTTTTTGTTCAACAATGGTTTAGATCCCTGCTTATTTATATAAAAAAAAATTGATTGATTTTGTTTGGTTGGCATCCGAAAGTTATAAAAAATCGAACTAACTTTCGCTCCAACTTGGTTTAGTTGCACACGTTAAGTTAAGTACTTTGTAATTTTAACAAGTAAGATGTACCATTCTTTTTTTCTTTAGATGTGAAAATCTATTTTGACATGTTCAAAATGACATCGAAATTATTACAACATGGATTTTAAAGTGCTTTTTTGAACATGGTAAAAAGAAAATAGTGTTTTTTACTCTATATAAATTGTACCCTACAACGCAAGACCGAGAATGACGTACACCTCTTGTGCCTAAAAGGTCCATTATTTACTAATTAATGAAGTAGTTCATAGGTAGAGCATAAAATTCTAAGTTTTCTATAATGATCATATCACTTCTTTTTATCTCTCATTCATTCATTAATTAATTAACCTATATCTATAATCTATATATGTTTTTAGGGTGTTTTGAATGGTCGTTAATTAGGAGACTGTAGTATTTGAAGATTCTTTTCCTAATGGAAAATATATGTAATTATCTATTCATATTATTGAAAAGAGATGGCAAACTTTAGTGTTATTTTAATTTGTACCAAAAATTACAACTCTACCTATATGCCTAACTAATTTTTTTGACCAATCACCTAATATATATATATATATATATATATATATATATATATATATAATGATTAAAAAAGGCAATGGAATGGAATGTTGGAAGTTAACTGCCTCTAAATTTGAATTTATAGTCAACATATTTGAGGTTTTGGAGTCAAATCTATGATTAATATATATGACCTAGCTAAGTTTTAATATTGAATAATATACATATATAAGAATTTCATAGTATATATACGTTGTTGGTAAGTTTATCTTGAAACACATAATTAATTACAAAATATAAATGAAATGGGAAAAATCTCGAAATGGAGAGAAAATTGGGTAATTAATTACTTTTCTTTACTCTTCTATGAATATAGTTTTTTTTTCATACCAACCGTAGTAATTATAGAGGATTATCAAATATTTAATCTTAACAAAGAGTTTATGATAATTAGTGTTAAAGTACTTAAGTCATTTAACCCCTAATAATAATTGTATCGTTAAAGCTTAGGAATAGATTTAAATATCTATCCATCATTTTCCATATATCTAATTTTGTTTTAGAGAAATATTTTCAGCATGTGAACCAAGCAGCCCTATAACAATAATATATCAACATAATGCTATTAATTAATAAAAAAAATATGCTAAGAAATTATTTTCTATTTTATTTTTTGTATTTATAATTCTTTCCAAAAGAAAAAAAAAATCTATCAATATTATCTCATTCCTTTTATCTACACTTTCACAAAATTATAAATTCTCATCTACATTGATATTTAAAATTTTTTGTGTAATTTTGTTTTGTTATATGTTTATGGTAAATTGTTTTTATTTATTTATTTTGTTAAGTTCAACAATATATGAGGTTAAATTTTATCTTTTACCTCTTAATTATAGTATATATATCTTAACAAATAGAATCAATAGTATAGGACGTTCTCCAATAATAAGGAGATAAAAAAGATCTCTTTCTTCCGTATTTGTTTGTGTATTTGGACACATTATATATATCTTAAGGTAGAAATCCATATGAAAATCGGTTAATTTATTCTAAAAAAGTATAAAATTAAATAAATTTTAAAAAGAAAAATTGTCAAAAACGAAATACCTACTATTCATACAATATTTTTTTGTCTTTTAATTTTTTCTGTCTTTTATAAAAAAATATATAATAAAATGAGCATTGTATGATAATTTAAATTCGATAGAAAAATAGTTTATAAAAAAATTAAAAAGATAAATTTTTCAACACAAATTTGACATACAATTAATGTCATATGTACCGACGTCATATGTGTATGATAACGAGATTACAAATCACCAACTATGAGATGTCAAATGATGTTAATTTTGAACAAACATCCATATATCATGGTTTGATAACATTAAAAAAACAACAATTATAACCGAGGTCATTTTCTCAAACAAAGAATTAGTGGTAAATTAAAATTAAATTTTAATTCGTTATATTGCAAAAGAATCATGAATTTAGTGTAATATTTATAAGAAAAGTTGTGAATGTTGTTGAAAAATGATACTATGTTTCTTTGACATATTTTCGTTTGAAAATAAGCTAATTGCAATAAATACAATTATATTGTTTTACATTTATGTTATTAGGAAGAAACTTTTAAAAGGAGTTTCTTAATTATTTGATAATCACTTTCTTTACTTTATAATTCTAAAAAGAAAAATCTAACAAAATTAAAAACCAAAAATTGTTTTTTTTTTTAATAAAAAAAGAACAAAGTGTAGTCTATGCTAATTGAAGTTATTTTTCATTTATCCAATAACTCATTGGATGATTGAAGTTATTTAATTTTCAATATAAAACAATTGAATTTCTTGTAAGGTTAATTTTCAGAACAAAAATATATCCGTAGTTTGACATTTTTTTTTCATGGTTGATGGTATTATTTATTTTATTTTCATTCTAAAATATAATCACATTTTAGTTTCGGTTATTAAATTTCTATCAAACGAATTTTGATAATTTTATTCAATTCTTTTTATAAATTATACAACATTCATATCCGAGTTGACATTTAAAAAAAACATTAATGTAGACATAATTAATATATGTAATATAGAACAAGAGATTAAATGTTCACATTTCTCACGTTGCATGTTGTAATTGAACTAAAATATATTAGCAACGATATATCCTAACTAATTTAAATTATTGAAATATAAATTTTATTTTTTAAACAAAATATTGATTATTTTCAAAATTTTCCCCTAAAAATACTCATTGATTTCCACTTTTATTGATATTTTTTTTAAACATTAGAATGTTATAATTCTTAGTTATATATAGATTGAAGTACAGAGGTATTGGAAACTTTAGAGCAATCATAACAAGACATGGATAAAAGATCTAACCATTAAAGAAAACTAAAACAATATATAGAATTATCAATAATTTTAGTTCTTCAATTATATGCTAATTCGAATAAATTAAAGTCAACAATTTTCTACTAGACAAGGTTCAATCATCTAATTTGCATTTGCATGTTTATTTATTAATTTATTATTACTGTTATTTTGAACTAATTAACTAACTAATTTCTATCAAACAAATCAGATTATACCATATAGAGTTATGATCCTATAAAACCATGATTATTAAGTTGCATTTTGCTCCGATTCAACTACTACAAAAGTGAATGATCAAACCATCAACTTTAGATATGACAATATAAATGACTTACTTATCCATTCCATTGAACAATATCGTGTAATGACTTAGTTATAATAAAGTTTGAATTTTTTAAAAAGAAGTTTTGGATTAGAGGAGTTTATTATTAATTTGATGTGTTTCTATTATTGGGGAGGGAAATGGGGAAAAGAGAGAAATAATAATGATTAAAAAGAAAAAAGAATGATGGTATTGTCTCCATATTGTGTGTGGTAGGGAAATGAATGAAGCACACAGTCACACACTATACCTTAAAACAAAGCAAATGATTGCATTGTCCCATTTCCATGTCTTCACGCCTCTCATACATTCTCTCCCTAACAGATGTATACCTCAATCTCACCCCCCCATGCATCATCATCCATACCTATCGGTTTTCTTTCTCTCTCTCTTACTAACCACGGCGTATCCCTTTTAAAAAATAGTTATTAAATATTCCTTACTATCTATTGTCCTAGCAATAATTTGATTTATATTTTAAATTTGTGTCTCGTAATAACTATTGGATTCTTATTCAAAATTTGCGTGGATTTTGTCTCATACGGATAAGCAAACAATGAAAAATTATCAAGCACATTGTAACGGTTGGAGAAAGGTAGGAAAGAGAAGAACATTTCTTAGCTCTAAAAAAGAAAGAAACATTAAATCAATAAGAAAGAAGATACGACATGTTTTTCAAGCGAGGTTGTCTTCTGTCAAACCAGCAGTGTTCTACTTCTAGTCGGTTACTTTATGATTGGCTTCTCCATTCCTTAACTTGGCTTGCACGTCCACGCTTTAATCGTGCAAGTCCTTACTTACATTGATATTTCAAATTTCTCATAAAAAGAAAGCCAATCAGATGAATTAGGATGTAAGTGAATCATGATTTGATAAATGGTATAATCTCAAAGTTCAAATTCTCATTCATTTATCGACCAATATAAAATCAATGAACAATTGTACAATATATTCCAATCTCTTCAAATAAACTCTAAAAGAGTGAGAAAGAAGAGTGATTTGAAAATAGCCGTTTCCTTGAACAACATCACACACAACATGAACAACATCTTTTTAAAATTAAACAATGTAGAACTGTAAGCCACATTATTCCAACCCTTGTTAATAATTTCTCATCGAGTAAAACAAGCAAGAGAGAGAGAAACAAGGTGTACAAAAGGGTATCTTCCTTGCAAGAGAGATAAAAGCAAAGCCAAAAAAGCCCTCTTCATAGTCATCAATAAAAACCCCTCTGCCACATTTTCCTTTCCATTTCAAATATATATATATATATATATATATAACAAAAAAAAGACATTTTTTTTGTTCATCTATCATCAGCCACATTTCTGTCTGTCTGTCATTAACCTGAGCCTCTGCTCCCAATTTACTCCCTCCATTTTCCCCCCTTCTTCTCTCTTATTTTTCTTCATGAATTTTCACATCACAGTTTGGGAAAAGCTTCCCCTGTTTTCTCTCTTTTGAAACTCAAAACCAAAAAGAAAAAAAAAAGAAAGAAAAGTTGAATTGAAGGATTAGCCCATCTGCCCTTTCATTTGCCATTAGCTGTTTGTTTGTTTGTACTGCTTTTCTCTGTCATGTACAAACCCACAAACACAAAAAC
>JBBPDI010000005.1:17223194-17234635 GCA_037974545.1 Cucumis variabilis | reverse complement strand
TAGAATCACCAATATTTGTCCCGCACTGGTTTCACGCAAGGGTGAATGAGGCCATTGATGTTACATATTCAAAACCCAACTCCTTGAACTTTTAACCTTGCACAATGTCGATTCAAGTTTTGTGTTCTTGGTATCCCACACCGTACTTCTTTTGTTTTTTTTGGTTCTTGTAAGTTCATAACATATGTTGTATTTCAGGATCCACTTAGGGTCAGAGCTCTTTCAAGTTGAATCTCAATCTGGTGATGCTGTATTGAAGCAGCTTTGGCACCACTCAGATACAATCTTGTGCTGCTCTGTCAAAACAAATGTAATAAGAAATGTCTCTCTTCTGTTCCATTTCACGAGTATGATTGCTCGGTGTACGAGTTCTAAAACCAATGCACCAAATACTTGATCAATGAACTTTGCAGGTATCTCCGGTATTCACATTTGCAAACCAAGCTGGACTTGACATGCTGGAAACTACCCTTGTTTCTCTTCAAGATATAACGCTCGACAAGATCCTCGATGATGCTGGTAGGAAGATACTGTGCTCTGAATTCTCCAAGATTATGCAACAGGTAAATTTCTGTTCCTATTGAACTGCACATACTTTTGACTCAGCCGATTTGAGTACTTAAAATCTAAAGGGTGTACAAACATTATGCAGGGATTTGCATACCTTCCAGCAGGGATATGCGTCTCGAGTATGGGCAGACCGGTGTCGTATGAACAGGCTGTTGCCTGGAAAGTTCTGAATGATGATGATGTCCATCACTGTCTGGCTTTCATGTTTGTAAACTGGTCCTTTATGTGATCGAAAAATGGGGTTAGATTGGGTTATTTATTTACTAAGTTATCAAATATCAATCAAAACGAAAAGATTAGTAGATGTGAATGTAATTTGAAGGATTTGAAGGTTTAACTTTAATGTGCATTGTGATTTTGTCTTTGGTTAAACATGTGGTATTTAAGCTCTTATGGAAAAAGGCTCATTGCATCAATGTATCCAAATAGATCAATTAAAATATGGTTGAAATATGGTTTATCTCTTCATATTTGACTTCTTTCTCTTCCTTTTTTTTTCCCCACCTAATTTTTTAAATCTTTATTACGAGGACAGGACAAACAGTGAAATGTTTAAACAAAAGCAATTTTTTCTTTTAAAGTGATCTAATCAAACTCTTATTTTATTACAAGATTAAATCATTGTTCACATAAACAGAATCATTGTTCACACAAACTGTTTACGTTAATTTGATGTGATATAATCGGTAGAATTTACGTTAATTTGATGTGATATAATCGGTAGAATTTGATCATTTGTTTCTCTCTTAGAATGTTTAGTTTGTTATAGAAGTGAAGTTTAGCAAACTAAGACGAATCAAATAAAGTTCAAACTAGCAAACTACTAAGATTAATTTAAATAAAGTTCAAACTAAGATTAATTCAAATAAAGTTCATCCAATCCTGAGGCAATTGCCACAAAGCTCAATAACAAAAAATAAAAATTAGAGTTAAAAACTTCAAGAAAGATTAAATGCTTGTTTCAAAGTTTAAATTTTCAGTTCTAAAGGGCCTTTGGTTTAGGACTTTGGAGCTTCAAATTTCTGACCCTTCAAACGGTTGAAAACTATCTATTTATAGAATTCTATATTTGTTTAAGCGTGGTAATTGACCTTTAGATTTTTGGTATTAATTGACCTCTTGATTAGATTAAGGTTATTCTTAGCTCAAATAGACTTTAATTCAAATGAATTCATGACTTTCTAATTTATGTATTTAATTTCAAAATTTAAGAAATATGTCCATTTTTAAGAGCCCCAAATTTAGTTGCATGTAATTTCATCATTAATTTGACACTAATTTGTCCAAAAGAAAAGCAAAATCTATAGTGACCATAAGCTTAGCTAGCATTTAAATATTTGGCTAATTGTTCCAATTTTTATTTGAAACTTTCAATTTCACTCAGGTTAGTTGATCAGATTAATTTTAACTCCAAACTTTTAATTTTTCGATATAAACTTTAAACTCAAATAATATATCATATGAATTTGAAAGAAAAAATATTCATATGAAATTTTCCTCTAAAATGACTTTTTGGATATGTCACTCTGTCTTTGTCAAGTAAAATTGAAGTATTCAATATCGATATGAAATACCTATGGATATTTTTCAGAGTTTTATAAAATATTAAAATGTCGTCTATTTAGTGCAATATAAATAACATACTAATAACAATATTCAAATATTAGTTTGAGAGATTAATTATATTTTGCAACTAAAATAAATATCTTTTTATTTCAACATTTTATCAATATATCCGTTACTAATAGACATTAACACCAACTTTTTTAATCCTTAATTTAAAATAGTTATTATCGACAAAGTGTCAATGAACATCTTAAGCATTTATTTATTGTTTTTATTATATGAGAAGCAAAAGAATCAAACTTCATACATTTCCATCTATGCTCACATTTATCCCCATGGAATCGTAATATATCAATGAAAATAAAAGGAATAAAAAACCCATTTGATCACTTTTGGGTTGTTTACTTGTATGATGAAATTATACAAAGTTCTACATCTAAACCTATAATACAATCGAACTGATGAATTGAAGGAGAGGCATAAGTTGGTATAAATTTAATTTCAGATACATCAATGTAACATTCAAATCATATAATATCGTCAAAACAAATATAATTACTTACATAAGAATAGCAATGTATCTAAGATTTTTGTTGGGTGACACAAGTTATACGAAGTTAAAATTTAGTTCATTATCTTCTAACTTTATGCCATAGATAATTCTTGAACTTTAAAAAATATATAATAGGTCATGGAATCTCAATTTATATGTCTAAAATGTCATACCATACATTTTAAAATAATAATAATAATAATATAATGTTAACGACAAACTTGAAGTTCAAGATTTAGAGTGTATTTATATTATCTATGAAAAAAATGTTTTTCAGGAATAAATTTTCTTTTAAACACTTTCTTTAAAATGAGTTATAATTTAAACAATTACATGTTTGGTCAGAACTTTTTATAAAGGGTTACTTTTGTTTAAAAATCTATTTTATCAAATTTTGGTTTAGAGCGTTTTCTTTAAAATCTTGAAAATGAATTATTTTTTAATCTCATTTTTTCAAAAAAACTGTTCACACGAGATTTTGAAGAAATGTATTTCGTGGAATTGAATTTTTTATATTGATGAATATAGCAGATACAATCTCTAGTGTTTACTCCTTTGATACTTTATCTCGAATACAAGTTAAAAACTTAGAACTTCTCGATCTTCAGTCTTTAGGATGTTGTAGTTGCAAGTCAATTAAACTTCAATCTTCTGGAATCCAAGGAAAGTTTAATCTTCAAAGTCTTCAATCTTTCAGAAGATGTTGATCTCGAGGTGGATGTGGACTTGCATGTCTTGAGAGCTTGTAAAAGTTTGAATCTTCAATTCTTCAGAGCTTCAGTACTTCAGAGCTTCAATTCTTCCTTCAATCCAAGATCCTTTTAAAATGAATGGCAAAGGTCTCTATTTGTAGAGAAATTCCATGGGCTGGTGGATTTGGGCTTGGGCTCATTTGCTTGTTGGGCTTGGGCTTGGACCCATTTAATTCTTGGACTTGGGCTTGAGCCCATTTGTTTATTGGACCACAATATTTACTGTGATGATGTAGCGAAATTTAATTGGCCAAAATTCCATGCTCAACAAATGCTTTCTTTTTGAGATTTGTGCACGTGTATGCGTGAGTGGATCTCGAAAATAAGTTGAAGATCCTATGTAAGTATCTTGATTGGTCGACATTCTGGCTTATTGGGTTTGTACATGATAGCTAATGCAACTCTATCATGGCGCCTGCTGCTATTGCTGGTATTTCTTGGGTTTGTACATGATAAACGATACAACTCTATCATGGCACCCATTGCTGCTGCGACTTCTTGGGTTTGTACATGATAGACTATGTAACTCTATCATGACGTCCACTGCTTTGTCTTTTCGACAGCTTGAATTTCATGATACTTGTTTCCCTATATTTTCTTTTCCAAAACCAAGACGTCAGCACTGACTCTCTTCTGGTGATTTTTTTTGTTAGAGCAATGGTTTACTTCACAGAACGATTCGTGAATGGAAACAGACATCTTATAATACTTTCTGACAAAAATCAACCAAGAGAAGATGGACTTAGTCTTCTTGTGGAGGAGTAGTAGGTTGGCCCTTTTGCAGATTATTGGCCACGTTTAGACAACATTTCGATTCTTCCCAAATTATCTGTGGAGATGCCTTTGTCTGAGGAGAAGAAGGTATGAGTTTTGCAATCCTCCCTCCATGATGAGGCTCCTACTTTTGAAAGAGTTCTCACTCTCGGGCATCATCTAATTAAAGGTCAAACACGTTGGGCGCTGTGACTAAAGTCCCTGGAGAGTTTTGCTTTACTAATTGCTATTGACAGTGGCTAGAGTTTGTAGTTGGTCGAAATTTGCAATTTCTCTACAATGCTCGTTTATTTGGCGTCATAACAGCTTCTTTGTACACCAATGATCGTAATAGAGATGTGGTTCGAGCATTTTGTGAAGCTTGGTGTCCTTCAATTAATACTCTTCATACCATGGCGAGTGAGTTATCCATTTCTCTGTGGGACTTGTGGTCATTTGGGGGTCTTTCAATTAAAGGGGAGTTCTACGAGAAAATCTTCCCTTCCTATAAAAAGTTAATCTCTTTACAAGATAAGACAAAAGGTCTTCCAATGAAATGTCAATATCTTTTTCAGGCATATTATTCAATAATTTGTATGTAGAGGGGTGACCGCACAACCTCTTCCAAGAATGAGTCTTAAGTGACTATTAGCTACTGGATTTCATTCTGATACCTTGGGTCCAGGAGCTATGATAAGCCCGTTGTACGAAGTAAAAGAAGGCATCACGCTCCAAATCTACTCAAAACCTTGATGGCTTGAAGGTCCAATCTCGAGAATGGTCCTCTAGAGAAAACATGTTCTTTGTAGAACTTGGCATAAGGAACGATCTGAAGGATGCAACATATTTATCTGGCTTCTTATCTTGTTGGTTGTGCCTCTTCATGTTTCCACAGAAGGGGTCATTTCTTCGCTCTAGAGTGTTTAGAATTGCAAGCTCAATGACTGATGGATCTATCTATAGTCTTGTAGTCTCAGTTTTGGCCAACATTTATCAAGAGCTAAGTTTAATAACTAAAGCCTCAAATCCACTAGGCCGTCTGGACTTTCATTTTCTCATGCATTACGTCCATGGCTAGTTAGCTCATTATTTTGGAACTCATTATCCACTCCCGAAAAAAGTTCGAGGTCCCAAGATGGCTAACTTTTTTGGCGAAGGCGGGTCCATTTATTTTGGAGAATATGAGGCACGAGAACTGATTCATAATGGTGCAAAAATCTAGTGGCACGAAAGTTTTCAAAACCAAAATAAACATGAGCGCATGATTGATACTCGTGATTCATCGTTTCTGCAGACTTTCTATTTTGCAAGCATGCGTTCCTGCTACATGCCATCCCACTGTAGGAATATTTGGATTGTAACATCATACAGTCCGTATCGATTTGGGAGACAATTTGGCTTTTATCAGGATATCCCCAATGATATATGGGGCATGCCACTTGTGATTTCACTATATAATATATTACATCATTGGAGGTTGTGTGTGAGGCGTAACACTTTATCTGAGTTATATTTGTCTGCCCGTTCTTTAGAGCCTTGCAATCATGTTACCAACGATTTAAAAATTGGTGGGCCACAAAGCATGGGACCTATTTTGAGGACAACAAAAACCATTTGGTGAGCAGTGTCATTCCTCCCTCATCGCAACCAAAACTACCTAAGAACTGAAGGATCAACCAGGATGGTAAGCAAATTCGTTTGGTTGAAGCGATGGACCCTACCCTCGTGAAGGATGTGACAGAACATAAAGAGGAGAGTGACAACAACAAAAGTGATCGTCATTAGAAAAGACCTTTGAAGAAAACGAAGGTATCAAGTGATGACTTTTGCGGAAGGGGCTTAAGTGCTATGGAAATTCCTGATGTCCCTCCAGTGGTTTGTATATTTTCCTTCTTTAATAACTTTCTTTTATTGTTCATCTTCTTCGTGAGTGATTTATCAATTACTTATTTCTGCCGTCACTTTTGAATGATCACCTTGAAGGACTTATAGATGTAAACAGTGATGAATCTCTAACAGAATTTCATATAGCTGATATGGCCATTGTGGAAGTTGGTATTTCGAAGACACAAACTGCACAACCAATCAAAATATTCTTACGTCCATCTGCTCTTCTTGAGAAGATTGGTCGAGGCAAGATTAAAGTGGGTGGTAAAGACATCGAGAATCCTCCCTCCAGAGGAGGTGCCTGTCCTATAATGCCTTCAACAAAGGTTACATCCATGCATGCTCCTCTCAATATTTCTAAGCCGCCTCTAGGCACCTCTATGAAATAGGCAGCAAAACACCCTAAGCCTTCTTAGTGAATTGATGAAAATGTAGTTTCAAACTTCTTTTAGAAAACAATCATGTGTATGTAGGGGGACATTCAAGACAAGATCATGTGCACTCCTTTTGAATATATCCCAAGACTTAGGCCAGAAATAGCAACAGTTCTCTCAGGAATTGCGAAGATTCATGCAGACGACTTGACTCCTCTTGAAGAATATTTGAATAGTTACCTAAATAAAGTAGACAGTTTCAACGATGTACAATCTTCTTATTCTGCACAGTTGCTATCGACAGATAAGGCATGTGAGTTAGAGGAGAAGAATTTTGCTATTAAGGAAGCCTTAACTTTGATGGAACAACTATGGGGGGATGATGAAGTCATTCATGAGAGAGCTGCAAAGTTATCTTTGGAAAAGAAGGAACTAGAGAGCAGACTTCAGAGTATAAATTCTGAGTCTGAACAACTGATGCTCTTATCAGGACAAAGTTAACACTCTCGAAAGCACACCTGCTATAACTGAAGAAGCCATACAGGTCCTTTCTACAGTTCGCAAGAGTATGGAGGCTGCACATGAAGAATTTAAAAACTCCAAGTGGAAGCTTTGATTTTTGTCCCTCTCTTTGCCCTCTTTTTCTTTTGTTGCAATCTTTGTAAATGCTAGATGAAATTTTTTTGTATTCAAATGTGATTGCCCATAAATTTTGTATTGCTTACAAGTGAGATGACAATGAAACATAATATATATTTTTTTACATGTGACTAAACTTAAAGTGAACCTTAAGCTGCCTACATACCCTTTTTATAACATAGGGATCAAGTTATAACGTAGTTTAATGGTTCTTTTTTTTTTACAAAACAAAATTAAGCATAAAACTTCTTGAGAAATTTGTCATTGATTGGGTCAATTTGTATTCCGTCTTGATCGATGATTTTGTATGCTCCATTTGTGAAAACTTCTTTGACGATGTAGGTATGAATTTATATCGTCCCATTTGTGAAAACTTCTTTGACGATTTTGATAATTCATAATCTGTCTTGATCTTAATCGATGATCCGTCCCATTTGGGTGTGAATTTATTCTCCATATGTCTTGTCGTGATGATAGGTTTTCTTACTACAAGCACTAACTCACCAACCTGAAATGATTGGGGCTTTACATGTTTGTCAAAAGCTTTAGACATTCGCGCTTGATAACATTCAAGTGCTTGTTGAGCTTCTAGTCTCTTTTCATCAAGTGCTTCTAATTCTTGAAGGCGTAGTCTAGCGTTGTCTTCAGTAGTTAGCCCTTCTTGAATTGCATTCTCAAGGATGGAATTTCTCTCTTTAGTGGAAGTATAACTTTTACTCCGTAAACTAAAGAATAAGGTGTAACACTAGTAGTAGTATGATGGATAGTTCGATAGGCCCAGAATACTTCTCCAATCTTTTCTTGCCAATCTCTTTTTGTCTTGGAGACCACCTTCTTCAGAAGATTACACAGAGTTTTGTTGAAAGCTTCTGCCAGTCCATTTGTTATGGTATTGTACATAGAAAACTTGTACTATTTGAAGTTAAACTTCTCGCACAACTTATCCATCAGAGTGTTAGCAAATTGTCTTCCATTATTAGTCACGATGCGATAAGGAATACCATATCGGTAAATGATGTGTGTTCAAACCAAATTAACGATGTTTTCCTTCTTTGCTTCTCTTAATGGCACAACTTCAGTCCATCTAGAAAACTAATCGATTCCAGCAAGAATGTAAGAATGACCAGCCGATGACTTAGGCGTGATCGGTCCAACCAAGTCGAATCTCCAAGCTTCAAAAGGCCATGAGACTATTGTTGGATGAAGAGGCTCTGGTGGTTGATGTATAAAATTTGCATGAAATTAGCAGGCTTCACAATGTTTCGCATAATGCATTGAGTCATGAATGATAGTGGACCAATAGTAATCCATTCTTTTCAACTGATGTTGGAGTTTTGGACCAGATTGTTGAGCACCACATATACCTAAATGTGTTTCTTCTAAGGCCTTTGTTGATTCATCTTTTTTCAGACATCGCAGAAAAAGGCCTTTATATGAGCGTCGATAAAGCGTGTTGCTGTAATAAATAAATCGTGCACCTCTTCTTCGTATCTCAGCTTTATGTCGAAGATCGATAGAAAGTTTTCCATATTTTAGGTAGTCTATAATGGGCTGACGCCAATCTTCTTAATTCATCAATTGCATACACAGATATCACATCAGTTTCTTCGTATACGCTTTCAATCAAGGGAACAATCCACTTTTGGCTAGGAGAAATATTTATCGACACATCTTCTGAGATTGTTCAAGTCAGAGCCAAATTTGCTAGTGCATCAGCTTTCTTATTTTTTGATCTTGGTATATACTCCAATATTATACCATCGAACCTGTCCATCAATCTTCTCGCATAAATGAGGACTTCAAATCTTGATGTTTGACTTCATACTGATAGGAGAGCTGATTTATAACTAGCTTCAAATCACCGAATATTTTTATGTATTTTATGCCAAATTCTGAAGCCATTTGAAGGCCAATGACGAGGACTTGGTACTCAACAACATTATTTGAACACAATGCACCAAGTGTGAAGCTGTATGGCAACATATGTTTCTTCAGAGAGATGAAGACAATGCTGACACCAGCTCCCGTTCTTCGTGTTGCACCATCAAAGAACATGGTCTAAGGCTCCATGCTTTTAACAAACAAGACTTTCTCATCAGGTAAGTTTTCACACAATTCCCAATTTGATGGAATTGAATGTTCAACCAAGAAATCTGCCAATGCTTGGCTTTTTTTACTGCTTTTTGGGAAATATATACAATGTCATATTGTTGGAGTATAATTGCCCATTTAGCGAGACGTCCCAAGATGACGGGTCTTGATAAGATATATTTAGCGGGGTCGGTTTTTGCCACCAAATGTATAGTGAAGGCTTGTCTATAATATCTCAGTTTATCTATTGCAAAGAAAAGAGCAAGACACATTTTCTCGATTGAGGAATAATTTAATTCAGCTCCAATCAAAGTTCTAGCACATTCCTTACCCTTGTATTTTCTTGTGCAAGTAATGTCCTGAGAAAACCTTTTTGAGCTGCGATATATGATATCAACAGCTTTCCAGCTGTAGGCGCACTCAAAATCGGAGGGTTGAGCAAATAATTCTTTATGCTATCGAATGCACTTTGACATACCTGATCCCAATCAATATACTCGAACTTGATCCACATTTATGTCTCTACATAAAGTTCAAGTTTACTATATAATAGCCTTGGGTCCTTAATTTATTGGCTTTAAGATTATAGTATCAATAACTACTTTATTGAATAGAATATAACTACAAACTACGAGTTTTTAGGACATGAATTCCAACATCCTTGCCACAACAATGTGTGCATTTTTGTGACAAGAATTGACACATCATTAAAATCTAAATTTCTAGTAGTACAAATTCGATTTTAATAGTGCGATTCAATTTGGAAAATCAAATCCATGAATTTTTGTATTTTGAATGATAATTTAATAGGAAATTTTCTTTTCTGGCATTGCTGAGTTTGATGGTTTGCACAATCTCGTTCGGTGTTAAGCTTCTTTATCATTAAGTTATAATCTTGTTGAGCTTGATCTTTTATTGTAATGTTGTTCATCTTCCTCATTGTCTTGGACTTTAGCCTATGACTTTTGATAGAATATGATGTTAGATTATCTTGGTAATGTAATTTCTCTCCAATATTTTATAGTTGTTGGATTTGTACAATTTTGATTGATTCTTAAATTTATTCATCCAATCAATGACCATATTAAATTCATTCTTGCAGTTACTACCTTTTAAAATGTCATGTACATAATCTTAGAATGCATATCTCGATGCAAGGGTAGCCTAAGAGCACTAAGATATATTATTTATTGCTTTAAAATATATCGGGGCATCGTTATCTCGAGATGCCCCAAGTTTTAAATAAGGAATTCACAGAAGTCATTTCTTAGGGTGCGTTGTCTTGAGATGCTTTGAGTTTATAAAAAATACTCATCAACTTTGCATTTATGTGGTGAATCTCAGTGAAGAATGCCTTGAGATTTTCTCGAGATTCATCACAGAATATTGATTTACGTGTGTTTTCTTTTTTCTTGCAAATGCCTTTTATCACGAAGATCATTTTTTTTTTGGCTAAATTATATAAAAAAATACTTCTCAACTTTGCATTTTGTGACAAGAGACATCTACAAGATTAAAAAACAAACATGTAAATCAGTATTCTATAATGAATCTCGAAAAAGTCTCTGAGCATTCTCGACCGAGATTACATGAATAAGCAATAGAACTTAGACAAGATTGCACTAGGATGCCATGGGATTAGGATTTTGCATGCATTTTGGGTGGTAATCTCTTTTAAATCTCGAAGAAAATCGACCCCAAGATTACCCTACAAAATGGATGTAAAACTCGAACTTCTTCAACGAAGCTTGGGACAAAATCATAAATGTCGGCCAAGATTTATCATTTGCACATACAAAGATTCATGAAAACACCAAGATTTTTTGAAGGAGTTCACAAAAAACTATAAAATTAGCCCAGAGTAACTCAACAATAACTAAATAAGAGTACCAAGACTAAAAAATGTATTTTCTTTTTTACCAACAAGTTAAATAAAAAGATAAAAGATTTTAAACTTATAGGTATTTTTTAGAGGTTTTAAATATTTTATTTTAATTTATTTTCCAACTAATTCAATATAATTACCTATCATCAAATATATCTAATGTTTAAGTCAGCATTTAACGATCTAGTAAGTCTTCCATTAAATTAAAGTAACTTAGAGATCATTTAGAAGTACTAGTAAAAGACACGTGCATGACACGTATAATGTATAGTTTTATATTATACCATGTATATATTTAAGTTGTGCTAAATTTAAAAGTACGAAATATAAAATGTAATAAAAGTAGATGTACATGGGAAGGAGTTACAATA
>JBBPDI010000005.1:17136806-17151285 GCA_037974545.1 Cucumis variabilis | reverse complement strand
TTTTTTTTTAACTTAAGGGCAATATTGACTTTTCCTAGTTAATTTGTCCTAAAAGTCATCTTTTTTAAAATCCATCCAAAACTCTTTATACCCTTCAAAATTATCCTATTTTTGATAATTTTCCAAAGATTTTATTATCATATCTTTCATTCACCGCTTCATAAGTTAATACTACGTTACTCACGTGATAATGTATGTTTACTGTTAAAGTTTACACATTTATCGACAAACTTGATCTTACGATTCTCTACACCTAAACTTTGTAATTCTGTGTAACAATTTGAGACTTCAAAATTTAACCTAACGGCTCAAACACTCCATGAAAGTGTTAGAGTAGTAGAGGTATAATGGTTTAATTTAATTGAATCATTTTTGTCGATATGAGCATAGTTGAACTGTACTATCAATTTTGATGTTGGAGGTTTGATTTTCTTATCCCACATATAAATTAATTCAAACATTTTTAAGTTGGTTGATTACCTTACTCGATTTATTTCATTTTGTTGATTTCTCACCTTGGAACGTAAATATAGGTTCATTATCGTAGGAAAATTTTAAATTACAGAGAAGGTGTGTTGGCCCACCAGCTTGAGCTGAGTTGGTGTATCTTCTCAAGACTTTGCTCATCAACTTTATAAGTTTGTGTTAACAATTTATTGAAAAACTCCATTAATGACCATTTGTGAACTTCATTTTATCCATGTAACCACCCCCTTCAACAGACAACTTCAACATAATCAACTCCAACAACTAACTTAGTCAATCGTATACTAAAAAAATTGACCCAATGAATATTTAAATACAAAATCAAAATTGGTTCATGGTGTTTAATAATCATTTTATATAATGATACAACATTAATAGAAATACTTTTAACACTTTTATTATAAACTAAATTGTACGATAAATATATATGGATAAAATATCAATATTGACAAAAATTATTATAAACCAAATCATTAAAATTATTATTTATCAACATGGGAGTAAAAACATACATTTTCAAAACTAAATAACCAAATACACATTTATCAAATTTTGAAAACTAAAAAGATAATTTTCCAAAAAGAGAAGTATATGTATTCAGAGAATTTTTTCACTTGTCTAAATTATAAAAAAAGTTATATTGTAGATGACAAAACTGTTGAATATATTTTTTAAAAAAATAATAAAAATTTAAATTATATTAATAATAGACATTGATAGGTAGACTTCTATCAAATTACTCATAAACATCGTAAAAGACACCTAGAGAGATTTTGTTATATTTAATTAATGTGGAGAATATGATTTCACCCCACCAAACTAACAAACATTTGAATAGTTGATTATTTTGTAAATATAAAAAATGAATGAATGTAAAAGGTGATTGTTTACTTTATATAAATAATAAGAATAAAAAGATAAAACTAAGAAAAGAAAAGGCAAAAGCATGGTGGATAGAAATTATAAAATATAGAAGTCAATTTGGGTAATATATAAAAAATATGAATATTCCACACTAAATGCTGGATTGGGTTGTAAAGCTTAACAAGCTATATAGTATAGTGTATGGAGAGCCCAATTATTTGTTTCTTCCTTTAATTTAATTTATTCTTTACAAAGCTGTTTTTGTTGTTTTGTTTCAATTAAACCCACTGGCCATTGTACAAAGGCAAATTAAAAAGGTTTACCTTTCCAACATGAATGTATATAATGTTGTACTTACAAATATAGAATAATTAGGTCATCCTAAAAGTTTGCCCATACAAAGTGATCCTTAGTAAAGGAGTTTTTCTAAACAATTATACTATAAAAATATATTCATGTGTATTTCGAACGACATCAATCTTTATGTAGCTCATGCAAATTTTCAGTCACTGGTTTTTATGTGACAATATACGAGGCCTAGTATATTATCTCGAAGGATATACATTGGATGTGTGTACCTTTAGCTCCACACAGTTATTGCCCTTGTACATTTAAGTAAGTGTTTGAGACAACCGAGTTAAATAGATTATAATACATAGTACTTAAAGTGTAAAATATTTTAGTCTAGGTTATAATAATCTTGTATTTTGGATATGTGAGTTGTTTTTTAGGGTAGAAAATAGTACATATACGACAGTAAAAAAAGAAAAGTGACGATGGGTGAAAAAAAACTACACAATAGTATATCTCAAAGTGATTACACAAAAGTTACGTCGAAGTTATTAGTTAGAAAGTTTATATTTATAGTACTAAAAAGAGTTTTTAAAAAAACGAAAAAGAAAAAGCTAAATATTGAGGAGTAAAATGATATTTAATATATATATATAGTTTGGAAAAAGTTGGGGATTGCATCATACAAAGCGTTACCATGTGGTTTCAATGGCTTTACTCTAAGGTTTTTATTGCAAATGGACTAATTCCAATTCTCCCTTTTCAATACAAAAAGTATTCACTTTTCAACTTTAAAGCATCCTTTTTATTATGTAAATATGTAACCTAACACAACTCTTTCCAAAGACAACCAAATAAAATTAAAGTAATAAAGCTATACAAACATACCTTATATATATAAAAACTTTATTGGTTACCTAAATGTTTCAAACTTTTTTCTTTCTTTTTCATTAACGATTTTTGTTTATATATGGCTTAGTTTCAACATCTCATCGAGAAATAAAATCATATTGTTACATTTCATTTTGTTCGAATATTTTAAATTCACTTCTCGTGGTGCCTAGAAAACGATTTTTAGACACTTTAATAGACTTCACGACTAAAAAAAACAACAATTTCATGAATTATTAACTTCTTACACTACGAGTTTTACTACTAACGACTCTAGACTTAATAATTCAATTATTGGTTCTAAATGCTTGTAAAGAGATTACTTAAAAGAAAGACATGAATGAGAAAAGAATTTATAATAATTTGTATCATTTGTTTTTATTGTTAGGTTGGAGTTATTATTGTTGAGATCTAACATGATCATAAGATAATAATCATCCTCATTTTAAGATAGACATGATGTGAATATCCTTCTAAAACTTTTCATAGGGTTGCATGGTTTATAGGCATTTTTTCTTATAAAAAATCCTAAATTAAAGTGAGGGTTAATTCGTAAGGTAATGAAAGTATGAGATTAAAATTGAGCATTTGAAAGTACAATAACTAAAATAGAATTAGTATTGATCCATTAGGATCAAAACAATATTTTAATCCAAGAAATTTTGAAGGAATTGAATTGGGAGGATGTAATAGAGAATTTTAAAATAACCATAATGGTAGTGTTAAAAAAAGGAGACAGTTTTAATAGCTTACTAAAAGATTATGAGTTAAATCTATGACGACCACCTACGAAGAAATTAAATTTCTACGAGTTCTTTTATACTAAAGGATCGAATATGAAATTAATCGAAGTGCACGTAAGCTAGTCTGAACTCATTTATATAAAAGAAAGAAAATTTTAAAGTAATTAGAAAGGCTTTATAAGAGATCAAAAATAATGAATCTCAAAGTTGGAAGAAATTAGAAACAAAATCTTCATGCTCTAGAAAATGAAATGATGAACATCAACATCAAACTAAAATAACAAAGAGGAAAAAAGAAGAGAAGAAGAATGATGAGAAATATAATTATTGTAGAATGTGAAGAGATATGATATAATAGCTATTAAAAATAGCCATAAAAACATCTCATTAAATAAAATGTTTTGATTGCCATTCAATTGAACATAAGGCATCATCCAACTGCATAATCAATGTCTCTCTCTCTATTATTATTTTTTGAAAGAAGTCAACTCAAAATGTTTGATGATTATACCTTTGAAAAAGTAGAAAAGTGATTGCCTCTAACTTCTTAGGAAACAATATATATCTATACATAAAGAAAATAAACAGTTGAAATCATGAGTAATTTCCAATTACACCATATGATTTATGTTCCTAAGAAATAGATTGAAGACCAAGAAAATACAAACAAAAATTAGCACCTAGATGGACCGTTTAGATATTATATTAAATTTATCTTTACTCACAAGTTTAAGATTAGGATCGAATTGGTGATTTAAGATGAACCTCTTCTCTCAAATATGTTTGGAGCCAACTGATACTTGAACCAATTAGATCTAATTCTAACTTGTTTAAGACTAGAAAAGATTAACATCCTAATTCCTAAAGGAAAAGAAAAATGGTAGGTCGTTTTTCTTATAAATATATCATTATTTCTCCATATCAAGTAACTCGAACTTCTAACTTTTTCATTCTGTACAATTTTTTTCATCTCTCTTTGATATTGGAGTCATTTTTCTTCATTTAGTAGGCATCTCTTTCCTTGAATTACAGATGTTGAAGCACATGAAGGACTACCGAGTGATTAGAAAGGTGGTTAGGCCCTTTCAACCATAATTGTTGGAAGATAGGTTGACACATCATAATGTCAAAAATGAAAACTCCCCCAATGCTTGGTTCTAGTACTACTCCTATCTAGTATCTATTTGCACCAACAAGTTTTTGTGGGTAATCAAGGTCAAATTTGTTGAATATTATATTAAATTTACCTTCATCTACTAACTTTGTTGTAAACGAAAAACATGCGCAGCGGAAAAAGGAACAAAAAATTACTCTAATTGCCCTTTGCTAGTTAACATGCAACCCTAAACAAACAAATTATGGATTAAGAATATATACCTTTGATGCCTTCCAAGATCCTTGATAAATAATCACGTACACAAACCGAGACAACCACTAGAATTTACCTACTATTCTTGGGACAGAGAACCGAGTTGTGGAACCCAATTTGGTAATGGAAAAACAAAGAGATAAAAGGAAATTGGAAGGTCAAAAAATTTGTTGAGATTTTAGGGTGAAATAATTAGTAATTTCTAAAATTTCTAAAATTGGCAAAAGATCCAAACCATTTGAAAACACCCCTATTTATAACTTAATTGCATGCAAAAATGCATGTAATTAAAATGTCAAAACTCAACACCAATTATTCCACTAACAATTAATGGAACTTAGTGGGTTAGGTGTCTACATCTCATGTAGCCACATATCCCACTAAGTGTTAGTGGGATTATCCAATAAATGTTGGATTTTTTCACTAACTTAGTCCAAGGGTAAACTGGTCATTTTACCTTTCAAGTCAAAAGTCAAACTTTGACTTTTCCAAGTCAAAAGTCAATATTTTGATTTTTTACCATTTTGTTCTTCTTGACTAATTCTGACCTCCCGAGCATGAATTCGCATTCATTTTTATAAAATTCAAATCACATTTGAATATAAGGCTGGTCAAAGTTTGACTTTTCAAAGTCAAAAGTCAACATTTTGACTTTTTATAACTTTGACAATTTTCATCAATTCTGAGCTTCCTTGTATGAATCCATATTCATATTTATAGTATTTAAATCTTATTTAACTACAAATCTCTTTTACTAATCTGAAAACCAATTACTATATCATATATGTTTGTCGGTTTCTCTCTCTTCTCCCAATTCGAACAATTCAACTTATTCCAATACTATGTTCTAAGTTTATTCCATATGAGCTAGTAGGGGAACCTAATGGACCTATAGATCATGGGCTCCAATGATTCAAGATTAACTAGCTAAACTCTTTTAGATCGAGTTAATCAACATTCGTTAACTAACGGGTCATTCCACTAAAGTCTCGTAGTTGCACTCCCCTCACTATAGATATATTTGTGTCCATTTGATAAAACCATGATCAATAAGTTAATCTTTCACATGTTGTTCATAACTTCGGCTGGGTCAAAATACCGTTTTACCCTCGAGACTACATCTTGCTCCTTAAATCCCACTAATCCACTATTGAACAATTAGTTTAAGGTCCAACCGATAAACTTAATCCCTCTCAGGACAATGAGAGTGTGGGGCCCCTTGTTCAAGACTTGGATTCAGTGCTTAAGAGAACAACCTAAAGCGGGTAGGAGTGAATTCCATCTTGCATCATATGTTACCAGCTATCCATTCGATCTTACCCTTGAAGTGGGAGGCTTATTGGGCCAATACTGATGAGCTTCCCTCACCTATGCAGATCTAAGGATAATCTTGTATGAACAGAAGTTCATAGTTAGCTCAGGATTAAGATTAAGTTACCTAGGTTATCAATAATCGGGATAGTCAATTTTAAACAGTAAACAGTGTTAAAACGTAAAAGTGACTATTTCATGGTTCAGTTTTATGTAAACACTTTACATAGGATGCCCCTACTTTCATGTCTCTACATGAACGATTCAGGATCACCTCGTTTGTACTTACTACAAAACGGGCAGTATCCATAGTTTGTCTGAATAAGGCGTTCAACCTTTGTTCATACACTATAGACTATTCAGGCTATTTACTCGAACTTGATCCACGTTTATGTTTTCGCATAAAGTTCAAGTTTATTCAAAAAATAGCTTCAAGACTTAGTTTAATGGATTTAAGATTATAAAATTTAATTTTTCAATAAAAACTTTATTGAAAAGAATATGATTTCAAACTATGAGTTCCAGGACAAAAAAATCCAACATAAAACATATAGAGCTTCATGATTAAGGAGAACAACCTCTCGACACCTAGTGTTTGTTTACCTTTCAGAATCAAATGCTGGAAGTTATCTCATAAAGGAAGACAATCTCTTGCTTGTGCTTGTTAGCCATGTCCTTGCTACTTACCCTCTCTGGTAGTTGGTGACTTACGTTGGTCGATCGACGAGAATAGCTCAATTAACGGGATAAGAATTATAAGCAAAAATTCATATCAAAAACTTATCACAAAGCTAAACTAATAGTACTTTGACTGATGGAAAGTAAAGAAAGAATGTATTGAACATTTATAAAGATGTAATATATACAATGAATATAGGCTTTCGACCCTTGTACAATATGAATAGTGTATATTACAAATGAATACAAATATGGAAGATAAAGAGAAGGGAAGTGAGTACAAGTTAGGGGGAAATGGGAAAGGAACCTTCACCACTCAGACTTTAAACTCTCACTCACAATATCATCGGAGGAGGAGAAGAAAAACATTATTTACAGATGGTGGAAAGGTCATTCCCTTCAGCCCCCTCTCTAGGTTATGCCCATTCAGGCACACTCTCCTTGGTAATGATAGTGTCCTTTTATAGGCAACTTTCGGTGAAACACTTTTATTCTTCTGACCATGTCAGTGCTGATTGTAGCCTTGCAAAGTCACAATCAATTTCAACTACCATTCTTGTCTTCTAGTGAATCTTTCTAACGTGATGACATGGATTCTTGCCTAAAAATTGTACTTGCTAGGTAGGGTTCTGATCACATAACGCTAATACGAGTTTCTATGTGATTCACTAGTTTCTTCCTTCTTATTAATCATGCGTTGAGACACTGAAAACGAGGTAAACCAAACAGGTGCTTCATGTCAAGTTTACTTCTAAATAATAATGTATTTACAACATAAATCACACATTTTAGCATATTTATCATGCATTTCGATCCCATTATTCTTCCTAGAAGGCTATAATTTAAGGGATGAGAACCATTCGCAACGAAAGATTTTACATAACAGTAAATTTAATTTAATTGGGAACTTAAAAAATACCATTAAATTGGCCATATTACATTAACAAATTTCTAAACTACGGTGGGCATGCTTTCAAATTACGTAGAATTAGAGAAAAGAGGAAGAAGAAGCACTCACTCTCATTGATGGCTCTGCTTCTACAAATCACCGAATTGTTGAGACATCACAACTTGGAGACCTTCCTCTTCTCTGAGATGAGAATTTCGTTTGTGGGAACCAACAATTGGAATAGGAAAAATGTTAGAGAGAATTTTTTCTTTCTTTTTAAGAGAATTGAAATACACCAAAATAACTCATGAACTATTATGTCCCTCTTACTTTTGTCATACTAATTAGTCCCTCTTCTTTAGTCTAAAAAAGAGGGAAGTTAGAGAGATTAAGGAAATGTGGGTACCCACGTTCTCTATTAATTTAATTTAATTTTAAATTAATAATAATATTAAAATAATTAATTAAAGTTATAATTAAATAAATAAATAAATATTTTATGTTTAATTAATATTTCATTTAAATCATATTTAAATAAATATCTCTCACATAATCTACAATTTTACTTTAATTAATTTAATCAAATAAAATATAATTAAATAAAATTAAACTAAACTATTAATTATTTCTTTAATTAATTAATTACTAAATTAAATATCTTACATTTAATTTAATCCAAATTTGAATCATATTCAATTACAAATTTCTCTCGTAACATATAGTTTTAATGTGTATCATATACATATTAAAATTTAACCTATAGTTTAATATGAATCTAATTATCATTAAATTAATATTTGAACTCATTCAAATATTTTATCTCTCATAAATTAATTTTAAATCATATACAAAAATAAATTTATATAATAAAGTTTAATTAAAATATAAACTTTAATTATATTATAATGTACCACCATACATTATACTAATTTCCAAAGTATTTTTGAACATTTCAAATTACAACCAATATAAATAAATCTCATTACCTTTACGAGCTAGGAAAGAGATCTCATGGACCTACAGATCAAAAGCTACAACAATATAAAATTAATTGGCTAAACTCATTAACCACATTAATCAATATTTGTTAAATATGTGTATAGTTCACTAAAGACTTATAGTTGAACTCTTCTCGCTGTAGATATATTTCTGTGTCCACGAATATAGATCAATAATAGTAAGTTAGTCCATCACAAGTGTTCATAACACCAACTGAATTAAATTACCGTTTTACCTATAGTTACTTCTTGCCTTTAAATACCAGTGATCCTTGAATAAACAACCTGTTTATGGTTCAACCACAAAACAAAAATCCCCCTTGTGCTATAGAGAGTGTAGGACCTTTTGTTCAAGTCTCGGAGACAACATTTAAAGGAACACTCGTCTACTTACCCTAAAATTGGGAATGAGTGAATTTCATCTTGTGTGATTATGTTTTCAGCTCTTCACTCGGTCTTGTCCCTAAAATAATAAGCATCTTGAGTCGACAATTTGGCCATTCTCACCAATACAAATCAAAGGACAATCCCTCACGAGTAAGAGTTCCTAATACACTTAATATTAAGATTAAGTTACCTAGGTCATCCTAATGAAATAGAAACCTAACTTGTTAAACAAAGTTATATCTAGTAGTTATTATTTTGTGGTTCGGTGTTATGCAAACTCATTGCACAGGATATCCTCACTCGCATATTACTTGCACAAATGCATTTGTATCAAATACAAAGTGTGCATATCCATGGTGTTACCAGGATAAGGTATCCAACTTTATCCCTATACTATAGACCCTTTAAGCTGATTTCGAACATTGATCTCTGTATGTCTCTACATACTGTTCAAGACTCATCAAACGACTGAGGATATTAGTCTATTGAATTTAGGTTATTAAGAAAAAACTAATAATATAATCAATAACACTCAATGAAGTCTTGAACAGACTAATATCCTTAGTCGTTTGATGAGTCTTGTCTATATTAATAATGGTTAATTGTCTATATTAATAACGATCAATTTTCCACTGAGGATACAGTTGTAGTCAATACTTTATTAATAACGATCAATTGTCTATATTTACAATCTACGAGTTTTAGGAGATAAAACCCAACAATATCAACTTGTATTTCGACAAGTTAATGGACACTTTCCATGAAGGAACTAGCAGTAACCCTTTTCCTAAAGACAATAAAATGTTGGGTATGCTTCATGATTTACAAGCTCCGATTAAACATGAAGAAGAAATGGAGGAAGGTTTGAAGAATGACATGCCGTTTAATAGTGTTGTAGAATAAGAGATAGCGAACATATTTTAAGAGTTATTAAATGAAGAACTACACCCTAATTGTTCAAAATTTTCATCCCTAAACTTTTGGATTAAGTTTATGCATGTCAATGTTCTCAACGGTTGGAGTAACTAGTCCTTTGACATGTTATTGGAGCTATTAAAACCAATATTTCCAATGTGTAGTACTACTATCCCTAGTTCATTCTACAAAGCCAAACAAAAACTGTGTGACTTTGGCCTGGGATACGAGACTATTCATGCGTGTAACTACAACTGTATATTGTACAGGATGGAGTTTGGAGATTTGCAACATTGTCCAATTTATAGTGAGTATCAATACAAGGTTAGTCTTAATAGTGGAAAAAATCTGCATAAGTTTGTGCACCACTTTCGGTTAATACCAAGATTATAGCGATTGTTTATATCGCAAAAGGACTCATCTGATATGAGATGGCATAAGGATAAACAAGTCAAAACAGATGATGTGTTGAGACATTTAGCTGATGTAGAGGGATAAAAGCATTTTGATTGTATATTTCCTGGGTTCGCTTCAGATTTATGGAACATTCATTTGGGATTAACTTCTCATGGGGTTAATTCGTTTGGGAATTTGAGTACCGTGTATAGTATGTGGCCTATGGTGTTAATTCCTTACTATTTTCCACCTTGAAAATGCTTGAAAGAGTCCAACTTCTTCGTGTCATTGCTCATGCCTAGTTTAATATCTCCTAGTAGGGAAATCAATATTTAACTTCAACCATTAACTAAGGAACTGAAACAGTTATAGAGTTTTGGTGTGTGTACGTATGATTCTCTTATCGGTTAGTTTTTTCTATTGTATGCAGCCTTGTTATGGACAATTAATGACTTTTGGGCATATGGTAACTTATCTAGATGGAGTGTGGTGGTCTCTATTGTATTGGATGGGCAGTTTGTTTTTGTAATCTATGTAATAGGTCATCGATCATGATCACTGTTTGCAAATTACTCATTATGTACCTCTTCATCGCATAACCATTGAATCCTCATTGAGTACAAGTTTTTCTACTGCTTGCCCAAATGCAAGCAAAGTAGTAGATTTACTTGGATGATCCAGGGTCAAATACAGAAAATTGATTCAAGACATTTGTTCTAGGCATTACTTAGCATCTAGGCGGTATAAAAAGATTAATAAAATAAAGTATAAAAGAATCAAAACCAGTAATAAAAACTACTTATGCACACCGAGAGAATCTATAAGGAGAGTAAAATGATGTAAAATAAAATTACGATCTAACTTGTATGCAAGAAAAAGGCAAAGGAAGGTGTACGCATTATTAGGCGATTAGGCAATGCAGAAGCCTCAACGTGCAATAACTTCCATAATCAGCCCATGATTAAGGTGACCTTCTCTCGAAGTGTTTAGACGCCACACTTGCTCACCTTTTGGGATGCAAATGACTGTGCTTGATTATGCGAGATATATCTAGGAGAATTCACTTATAAAATTTATAAAACTTCTCGTTTAAGGACATTAATCTCTCTGTGCCTAATGTTTGCAGTTGTTCGCCTTTTGGGATACAAATGTTGGAAGTTGTCTTGCTAAGGTAGAGTTTGTTGCCAAACTCCTCCTTGCGTGCATTAGCCTTATCATTGCTATTTCCTCTCTCAGGTAGTTGGCGATTGACACTGGCCAAGTGATGAATATAACTTAATTAATGCGATAAGACTCATAAGCTAGACTCCCTATAAAAACTTATCATAAATCTAACTACTAATAACACATTGATAAGTGAAAGTCAATAAATAATGGATTGAAAAGATATAAATATGTAACATATATATATATATATATAAAGAATGTAGGCCTTTTGCGATTGTACAATGTGAATAACATATATTACAAACAAGTGCAAAAATGGAGAGAAAGAAGTGTGGAAAATATTACAAGTTAGAGGGCAGCAGAAATATGGATTGTTAACTACTCAGATGCTGAGCTTCCGCTTTTGCAACTGATCAGAGAAGAAGAAGAGAACGTTACAGACGGCGGAAATGCTATTCCTTTCTGCCACTCATCCTTTATCTCTTTTAGGTCCATTAAGAATTCATCTCTCTTGGTGGGAATGAAGTCTTTTTATAGATAGCTTTTGATGAAAAATTTTGTTCTTCTGAAATTGTTAGCACCGATTCCAGCCTTGTGAAGTCACATCAACTCCAACAACCATTGGTCCTATGCAGGCCTATTTTGAAGTCACATCCTCGCGTGATGATATGGTTCCTCGCCAAGAAATGTTATTTGCGAGGAAAGTTTCCATCGCGTGGCCTTTGCACGTGATGTCTCAGGCGATTCACTAGATTCTTCCGTCCTACTTATCATGCATTTTGACATCATAATCGCATAAAACAGGCATGGTGCTTATGTAAGATGTATTTCTAAATACTTATGAATTTACAATATAAGTTATCTATTTTGATCTTCTTCTTATGCGTTTCGACCTCATTATTCCAATAAAAGGGAATATAATAATGAGTATTTATACACGTTATCAGTACAAAAAGGATATCAGGCATATCCCATATGCATGGGACATGGATCACTATTCGAGGTAAGAGGAAAAATATCTTTCATGGAACACCAGTGTTATCTTCCAGAGAACCATGTTTAGTGTAGAAGTAAGCTACATAATTAAAGTGTGTAGCATATGCCTTGATATCTTGGAATAACTAGATTTGCTGGAGTTTCTACTGATGAGTAAACCTCCCTCACTTAAAGATAAGAAGAGAAAGAAAGATCTAAATTAAATGAAGAGAAATATCTTTTTCGAACATCCTTACTGAGATAATTATCTACTAATACGTCATCAATTGGATGTAATGCATATTGAAAAAAATGTTTGTGACAACTTCGTCAATAAATTGTTGAATATTAATGGAAAAATGAAAGATAGCACGAATGTTTGGTTGAACCTACGAGATTTGAAAATAAAAAAGGATTTATAGTTGATAGAAGTCGGTAACAGATTGGTGAAGCCCCATATAAGTTACAGGTTGACTAGCAGAGAGTAAGTTGCATTTTGTAAGTATCTAAAAGCAATTAATTTTTTTGATGGATTCGATTATTATTTCACAATGTGTAAATGACAAAGATGAGAAAATATCAGATCTTAAGTCCCATGACAGTAACGTTTTGCTACATCGACTTCTTCCTATTGGTGTTCGATCATATCAACCAAAAAACGTATACACTACAATTATTAAATTGTGTTGTTTTTTCGTGACCTGTGTGAAAGGACAATAGGAAAAAATGATTTGAACCGATTGCAAGAATATATCACAATCATTATGTGTAAATTGGAAAGAATATTATCACCTACAATTTTCTACGTAATGGGACACCTTGCTCTTCCCCTACCATATGAAGCAAAAGTCATTGGTCCACTTAATTATAGTCAGATGTATCCCATTGAGAGAATTCTACGCATGCTAAAATAGTTTGTTCGAAACAAAGCACATTCTGAGGGACCTATTGTAGAAGCATGGGTGATTAATGAAACAAGGACTTTTTGTTCGAGATATCTAAGTGGAATTGAAACTCAATTTATTCGAGATGAACAAAATAATGATAGCATTCTCGATCATGAGGTACTTGGTGAGTTTGGAGTGTTCGTGCAAAATGTACGACCATTAAGCTATCAAGTTGATGAGCTCTATCACACGAAGACATATGCCTTAAACATTAGTACATCCTAAACAATGTAGATGGAGTAGCGGACTAGCGTAAGAACACATTTTCAACTCTATACTTCACTAGTTATTTTAAGTTTTTCTTAAGTTATTGTCATCACAAATACTCAGAACTATGTACTTTAGGAAACGCTTGAGGTTGATACGTCGTCGAGCTCAAAGCACTACTGACTTATTTAAAAGACATCAACGACCATTTTCTAATTGGTTTAGAGCTCCAGTATATAGAATACATGAATTTGAGAATTGGTATATGCTTATTTCATAATTCATATTCATTTACATCAATTTCAGGTTAAAGAAATGAGTGAGGGAGAAAACCTTTCGAATGATTTTTTCTCACTTAACGTTCTGTTATACGGTGGATGCATCATCAGTTGGCTATAATTTCACACGATAGAGCATAATTCCTAATGCACTACACAAAACAGTGGAGTCATGGTAGCAGGTGAAAAAAGTGGCAGTGAAAGTGTTGACAACAATTTCTACGGTGTTGACAGGATGTGAATTGATATGCAAAAAGGTAAAAGATTACGCAAAGTATATAGGCAAGGTCGTGTGTATTAGAAAATTTAAAATAGTTGTGAGGGGTACTTACCTATCCATCTTGACAAAAGAATTTTTGTATTTTATCCTCGATTTTACCGTAGCTAGGTGCAAGCGTGGGTGTCGAACCCAAGGGAGTGTAGGACGAATATTTGTTGAATGCAATGCTTAGAAAAAAAATTGAGATTAGCAACAAAATAAAAAAGAAAAGCATGGAAAATAATAAGGGGAGAAAGAAAAATAAGTGTGCAATTTGGTTCACAAAGAAAGAAAAAGGGATATTATAGATTGAAATTCTATATGATAAGTGAGGTATGGACTTAGGTATGAATCCAACCTTATCATTGAATAAAAGATGGTAATGAAGATTGAATTATGCCTTAATCAAGAAGAGAATTTAATTCAAG
>JBBPDI010000005.1:17054231-17072366 GCA_037974545.1 Cucumis variabilis | reverse complement strand
CGATCTTATTGAATTTATTATTTCATTTTTTCGTGACGTATGTCAGATAGACGTCTCAGAAAGTCAAAATGTGTCGTTTCAAATTCAATTTTCTGCAACGTCTCTCCGTCACACCTCGTGATAAGATGAAATAATAAATTTAATATTCAACTTTCCGCGACGTGTAGTACTTGATGTTGTCGAAAGTTTCCTTTGATACGAATCATTTTGACTTTCTGTGACGTCCATCTGACATACGTCACGAAAAGTTGAAATGAAAAATTCAATATTCTACTTTTTGCAACATGATGTTCTGGAACGTCGTGGAAAAATTGATTCTGCGACGTGGTGTTGTGCACGTTGGCAAAAGGTGGTCAGCACCGACTTTGCATTTGTCGATGTCATTTCTAGCGTCTCGAGTAGTTCGATTTCTTGTAGTGAATACCATTTCTAGAAAAGTTACAAAGGACTATTGAGTTGGCAAGTGAAGAAGGCTCTTCGAAATTCAATTGGATCCATAAAAAAAGAAAAAAAGAAGAAGAAGAAGAAGAAGAAACCCATGAAGATGTTTAAATTTTTAATCATGGTCTCTTTTGGTGTTTTTCTTGTGTCCATGGACATAGTTTTTCTTGTTTTTTGGAAGGTAGGGGATTGAAGTTTAACATCGTTGGCCTTTTTTTGACTTCAAGTCCCTTATTGTTCTTCAATTTCACTTGACCCATGCTTTATTCTTGTCTCTTTTGCTTAGAGATCAACGTTCTTGACCCTTATTTTTGGTGTTTTGTTTGGCTTATCTCTTTGAAAACATTTCAAACTTACAAAAACGAGAGATGTCAACTATAATAATATCGTTTAGAAAAATAGTATATATAAAATTGTAGAATTACAAGCTATCTCAATAATCGGAAAAGAAAAAAAAAAAAGTAGGCTTTCAAGTTTGAGTGTGGTTGTAGAACATTGGGCTTTAGATGATCCAACTCAGCCCACCCACAAAAATTGGATCCAAAACTAACTTCTTTGTTATCATTTTTTTTATTATAATACATACCAATTTTAGGAATAATAATTAAATATATAACATTATTATAAAAAAAATAGCAAATATAGTAAAACCTACCACTTCTATCTTTGATAAACTCATATGGTTTATCAGTGATAGACCAATATTTGCAATATGATTTATCAGTGATAGATTCTTATCATTGATAAACTTTGACAGACTTTGCTATATTTGCAATATTTTGAATATAATTGCTATGTTTGAACTATTTTTTTTTTAAAGTTTTCATAAATATAACAAAACACCACAATATTTACGGTTCATATAACAAAATCAAAAAGTCCATGAAGTCGACCATTTTTTTAAAAATATTTCAGGTTTGCCCTTCCTTTACATCTTCATTCTTCTCAATTTTTCCTTTCCTTTCCATTGTCTTTCTTCTCTTCTTATGCAATTTTTCTTTTATATATCTTTTTGAAATTATGATCTTTGTTTTCAATCAATCATAAATCTTGTATTTTTTTTCAAAGTGTTATTTGGTTCAAAATTATGTATCAAATATAAAATATTTAAAAAAAAATAGTTGGAACATTGGTAGATTTCTGTAACTAAATCTAAACGATCATGTACTAAATAATCTTGCAAAAAAAAAATCGTTTAGATTTGAGTAATGATCGTGTAATAAAATTTTAAAAAAAATCGTGCGCGAGTAGCCAATCGCATGTTGACTGGAGTATTTGTGGTATTTTCTATTGTGAGCTTATGAATAATTTTTTTGTTTTTGAAATTGTTTTATACATTGTAAATATTTTTTTATTTATTATATTTTTAAAAAAATCTTTTTTTTCTTTTGCATATTAAGAATTATTTAAAAATGATTTTAAATAGTAAAATAGTTGAAAATATTCATAAAGATAACAAAAGATCACGATGTCGCAAGTTATATTTAAAATAACAAAAACAATTGAGAAAAATCGCAATAGATAATCTTTTGTATTAGGATTTTAAATTCTATCTATTATTTGATTTTTTGATAATAATATTAGTTGATAATTTTTTTTATAAATCTATATATATCTATATCTATACTATATTAATAGGGACAACAAGTGAATTTTTTCTTTCCATTTTATCCTTCATCCCTAAACGAATTCACTCGATAATGGATTCAACAAAATAGCTTTCAGTCAAGCATCACACCTTTTCTGCAAAGGAAAAATAACTAATTACTGTTTATGCATTTGAAATCTCTCAATCCCTAAAGAACAATTAACCAAGTTGAAAAGCAATTATGATTCTTCAAACTTCAAAGAAATGTGAACCCCAAGTGCATCACTTTTCTTTGCCAAACAAAATGAAGTAATAGGTGATCATGAATATCTTCGCTATTTCTTTTTTTAAGTATTATTTTCCATCTCTCTCTAGGTGTGTTTAGTTTTATTTCGCACTACATTTTGAAATTCAATCAACGTAAATTTTGAAATGTTAAGTTTGTACTTTCCTTTTATTATTATGATAGGTATGTGCTGAACGATAAATTTTGAACCAATAACAAATTGACAGACTAATTAAAAGTTGACATAGTCCTAAATTAAAATTGGAGACATAAATTAGCAAATCTTGCTGACGTATCATTGGATCAAGTTATTTATTTATTTTGATCTAATTAAATATTATTTATTTAGACTAAAGATCAATTGAACGCAAATATAGGTTGTAGCCTGAACGTTAAATAAGACTCAAATCTATATGATTGGGCCCAAGGGTTCCACAAGAGAAATTTATAAATAAAAGAAGTTTCATACAAATATCTTTTCAAGATTCAAACCCTCTACCTCCATGCTTTACACCGAATGATCAAGTAATAAAGATCAAATACAACATCAACACCACAAAATGAAACACGATTTTTCATAAACGAACATTTTGTAATTTGTTTTTTCTTTAGTATTATATGTGTCTTTCTTTAATCGCTATTGTTCACACGAGATTTCGAAGAAATGTTTTTCGTGGAATTGAACTTTTTATATTGATGAATATAGTAGATACAATCTCTAGTATTTACTCTTTTGATGCTTTCTCTCGAATACAAGTTAAAAACTTAGGGCTTCTCGATCTTCGGTCTTCAAGATGTTGCAGTTGCAAGTCGATCTGAACTTCGATCTTCTAAAATCAAGAAAAATTTAATCTTTCAAGTCTTCAGTCTTTCAGAAGATGTTGATCCCGAGTTTGATGTGGACTTGCATGTCTTAAGAGCTTGTAGAAGTTTGAATCTTCAATTCTTCAAAACTTCAGTACTTCAGAGCTTCAATTCTTCCTTCAATCCAAGCTCCCCTAAATGGATGACAAAAGTCTCTATTTATAGAGAAATTTCATTGGCTTTAGGTGGGCTTGGGCCTATTTGCTTGTTGGGCTTGGGCCCACTTGCCTATTGAACTTGAGTTTGGGCCCATTTGCTTGTTTAAACTTTAGCTTGAGCCCATTTGTTTATTGAACATGAATTGAGTTTGGTTGAATAAACTTAATTATCCAAAATCTAATAAAAAATAATTATCACAATATTTGTTGTGATGATGTGGCGAAATTTAATTGGCCAAAATTTCATACTCAACAAATGCCCCCTTTTCGAGATTCATGCACATGTATGAGTGGATGTATCTCGAAAACTATAAACTGAAACAAAATACAGATGATTTGCTTTTGACTTTGGCTCTAGTTAATATGACAACTAATCACACTATGCATTAAGCGTGATTAAAATATGATAGAAGGTTTGATGAATTTATATAAATATATATTTGAATTTATTTGGAGGTGAAAATTGGAATATTGCCAGCTTGTCCCAATTCAAACCCAAGTCTTTTTTTTTAATATATATTTTGTTATTGAATCTTTTTTTTGGTAATACTAAAAAATCGACAATTTTTTTTAAAATTTACATATCACATTTTACAAAAAAAAAAAAAAAGAAAGGTGAGAAAAAAAAATTAAATGATTTCACACATAATTTTAAATGTAAAAAAAAAAAAACTAATATCTTAAATGAAAAGAGGCTTTTTTTTCCTGTTTTTTTTTTTGTTTTAATCACTTTTTAGAAAAGAGGGAGAAAATAATATTATTATTATTTTCAAATAAGAATTCCTCAATATCTTCCTTCATCATTTTATATCATCCTAACAAGAAGATTCAGTAAAATTAGTCCAGTCTATCTTCATTCCTCACTTATAAATAAGTGAACATGGGTCAAAGAAAGCAATAAAAAAAATTCGTTCATCAATTCAATGAATTTTTTTTGGAGTTTTCTTTTCGCCGCCGATTTCATTCTACCGTTTTTTTTTTTTTGTCGCTGGCTTCATTCCACCGTTGGTTTTCTCTGTCACCACGTTCTTTTCACCATACAGTGCGATCGTCGCCTCCCTTTTTTGTTTGGCTTTCTCTCTGTTTTTTTTAAGGACTCGCCAAAGGAGAGAGTGAAAGGTAGGAAAAAGAAAAAAAGAAATACAGAAGAGAAAGGAGAAGAAAGAAAGAATGAAACGAATGATAGAAAGAGAGGAAAACAAAAGAGAGAAGGAAGAAAAGAAAAAGACCGAGGAGAAGAAGAGAAAAGAAGAAGAAAAGAAAAAGAGAGAGAAAAAGAAAGTGGGGGAAGGGGGAGCCGGGTTTGGTGAAAGAAAAAAAAATTAAGTTTTTAGGTTTCTTAATATTATCTATTATTATCTATCTATCTATCTATATATATATATATATAAAATAATTCTTCCCTTTTTTTATTATTTCTTATTTCCTATTTTTTTCTATATATATTTTTCTTTTTTTTCTTTTATATATATATATATATATATATATATATATATATAATATTTTTATCTTTATATTTCTTTCTAAAAAGAAAATTTTGTTTCTCCATTATTATATATACATATATATATATATATTTCTTCCTTTTATTTATTTATTTATTATTTTTTTAAAGAAAAAAACTATATATATATATATATATATATATATATATATATATAAGCGTTATATATATGTATATATTTTATCTTTAATTTACCCTAAACTTACTATTGATTTTTTTTTTTGTTTTTTGTTTAGATATAGTAGTTGTACTAATTTGGAAGAAAAGTTGTACCAAAAGGTAAAATACATTTATTTTTGTTATTATCAATGAATTTTGTTTTGAGTTATTTATTTGAAGGTCCTATGTAAGTATCTTGTTTGGTGGACATTTTGGCTTCTTGGGTTTGTATATAGCGCCCACTGCTGCTGCAACTTTCTTGGGTTTGTACATGATAGACGATGCAACTCTATCATGGTGTCCACTGCTGCTGCGACTTCTTGGGTTTGTACATGATAGATGATACAACTCTATCATGGCGTCCATTGCTGCTGCTGCAACTTCTTGAGTTTATACATGATAGACGATGCAACTCTATTATGGCGCCCACTGTTGCTGCTGTGACTTCTTGGGTTTGTATATGATAGACGATGCAACTCTATCATGGCGTTCGCTGTTGCTGCTGCGACTTCTTGGGTTTGTACATGATAGACGATGCAACTCTATCATGGCGCCCATTACTTTGACTTCTTGCCAGCTGAAATTTTATGATACTTGTTTTCCTATACTCTCTTTTTCAAAACCAAGTCGTCAACATTGACTCTCTTCTGATTTTTTTTTGTAGAACCATGGTTTACTTCATAGAACCATTCGTGAATGGAAACAGACATCTTATAATACTTTCTGACAAAAATCAACCAAGAGAAGATGAACTTAGTCTTCTTGTGGAGAAGTCGTAGGCAGGCCCTTTTGCAGATCATTGGCCATGTTTAGACAACAGTCTGATTCTTTCCAAATTATCTATGGAGATACCTTTGTCTGAGGGGAATAACGTATGAATCTTGCAATCCTCCATCCATGATGAGACTCATACTTTTGAAAGAGTTCTCACTCTTGGGCATCGTCTAATTGATGGTCAAACACGTTGGGACACTGTGACTAAAGTTCTTGGAGAGTTTTGCTTTACTGACTGCTCTTGGAAGTGGCTAGAGTTTGTAGTTGGTCGAAATTTGCGACTTCTCTACAATGCTCGTTTATTTGAAGCTGTAACAATTTTTTTATATACCTATGATCGTAATAGTGATGTGGTTCGAGCATTTTGTGAAGCTTGGTGTCCTACAACTAATACTCTTCATACCATGGCAGGTGAGTTATCCATTTCTCTGTGGGACCTATGGTCATTTGGGGGCCTTTCGATTAAAGAGGAGTTATACGAGGAAATCAACCCTTCCTATAAAGAGTTAGTCTCTTCACAAGATAAGACAAAATGTCTTCCATCGATATGTCAATATCTTTTTCAGGCGTATTATTCAATAATTTATTTGCAAAGAGGTGACCGCACAACATCTTCCAAGAATGACTCCCAAGTGACTATTAGCTTATGGTTTTATTCTGGTACCTCGGGTTCAGGAGCTATGATAAGCCTGTTGTGCGGAAGTAAAAGAAGGCATCGCGCTCTAGATCTACTCAAAACCCTGATGGCTCGAAGGTCCAATCTAGAGAATGGTCATTTAGAGAAAATATGTTATTTGCAGAACTTGGCATAAGGGACGATCTGAAGGATGAAACATATTTAGCTGCCTTCTTATCATATGGTTGTGCCTCTTCGTGTTTCCGCAGAAGGGATAATTTCTTTGCCATGGAGTGTTTAGGGTTGCAAGCTCGATGGTTGATGGATCTATTTATAGTCTTGCAGTTCTAGTTTTGGCCAACATTTATCATGGCCTAAGTTTAATAACTAAAGCCTTGAATCCAGTAGGACGCATAAACTTTCACTTTTTCATGCATTACGTTCATGGCTGGTTAGCTCACTCATTACCACTCTCGAAAGAAGTTTGAGGTCCTAAAATGGATAACTTCTTCGACGAAGGCGAATCTATTTATTTTGGAGAATATGAAGCGCGAGAACTGATTCATAAGGGTGCAAAAATCCAGTGGCACGTGAGTATTCAAAACCAGAATAAACATGAACGCATGATTGATACTTGTGATTTATCGTTTCTGCAAACTTCCTATTTTGCAAGCATGCATTCCTGCTACCTGTCATCTCACTATGGAAATATTTGAATTGTAACATCATACAGTTTGTATCGATTTGGGAGACAGTTTGGCTTTTACCAGGATATCCCTAATAATATAGGGGGTATGCCACTTGTGATCTCACTGAATAATATATTACATCATTGGAGGTTGTGTGTGAGGTGTAACACTTTATTTGAGTTATACTTGTCTGCTCGTTTGTTAGAGCCTTGCAAGCATGTTACACAAAGATTTAAAAATTGGTGGACCACAGAGCATAAGACCTATTTTGAGGACAACAGACACCATTTGATGAGCAGTGCCATTCCTCCCCTATCGCAACTGAAACTACCCAAGAATCGAGGGATCAACCAGGGTGGTAATCAAATTCGTTTGGTTGAAGCGATGGCTCCTACCCTCGAGAAGATCGTGCCAGAGTATAAAGAGGAGAGTGACAGTAGTAAAAGTGATCGTCACTGGAAAAGATCTTTGAAGAAAAGGAAGGTATCAGGTGACGACTCTTGCAAAAGGGGCTCGAGTTCTTTGGGAATTTCTGATGTCCCACAACTGGTTTGCAAATTTTCCTTCTTTAATGATTTTCTTTTATTGTCCATCTTCTTCGTGAGTGATTTATCCATTATTTATTTCTGCAGTCACCTTTAGACGATCATTTTGAAGGACTTATAGATGTAGACGGTGATGAATCTCTAACAGGACCTCATATAGCTGATACAGCCATTGAGAAAATTGGTACTTCAAAGACACCAACTACAAAATCAGTCGAACAATCCTTACGTCCCTCTGCTCTTTTCAAGGAGATTGGCCAAGAAAAAATAAAAACGGGTCACAAAGACATCGAGAATCCTCTATCCAGAGGAGGTGCCTGTCCTACAGTGCCTTCAGCGAAGGTTACATCCATGCATGCTCCTTTCAAGATTTCTGAGCTGCCTCTAGGCACATCTATGAAATGGACAGCAGAACACCTTGAGCCTTCTCAGTCGATTGGTGAAAATGTAGTTTCAAACTTCTTTTAGAAAATAGCCCTATGTATGTGGGGGACATTCAAGAGAAGATCATGTGCACTCTTTTTGAATATATCCCAAAAATTAGGCCAGTAGTAGCAACAGTTCTCTCAGGAATTTCTAAGATTCATGCAGACGACTTGACTCCTCTTGAAGATTATTTGAATAGTTACCTTAAGAGAGTAGACAGTTTCAACGATGTACAATCTTTATATTTTTCACAGTTGCAGCCGACCGATAAGGCTCGTCAGTTAGAGGAGAAGACTTCTGCTATTAAGGAAGCTTCAACTTTGACGGACCAATTACGAAGAGATGTTGAAGTCATTCATGAGAGGGCTGCAAAGTTATCTTTGGAAAAGAAGGCACTAGAGAGCAGACTTCAGAGTATAAATACTGAGTCCGAATAGCTGTCAATCTTATCTAGTGAGAAAAATGAAGCCATAAACAAGCAAGAGCTAGGGGTTGTGAAGCTTCAAAATGAAGTCAACATCCTCGAAAGCACCCCTACCATAACTGAAGAAGCCATTGAGGTCCTAGATACAGTTCGCAAAAGTATGGAGGCTACACGTGAAGAATTTAAGAACTTCAAGTGGAAGCTTTGATTTTTACCCCATTTGCCAATTTTTTTTGTTATAATTTTTGTAAATGCAAGATTTTGTTGAATGAATTTTTTTTATTCTAATGTGATTGTCCGTGAATTTTGTATTGCTTACATATGAGATAACAATGAAGGATGATATTTTTCTTTCTGCATGTGACTGAACTTAAAGTAAAGTAAACTTTAAGCTGCCTATGTACCCTTTTTATAACATAAGGATCAAGCCATAACGTAGTTCAATTTTTTTTTTTACAAAACAAAATTAAGCATAAAACTTCTTAAGAAATTTGCTGTTGATTGGGCCAATTCGTAATCCGTCTTGATCGATGATTTTGTATGCTCCATTTGTGAAAACTTCTTTGACAATGTAAGGTCCGTCCCATTTAGGTGTGAATTTATTCCCCATATGTCTCATCGGGATGATAGGTCTTCTTACTGCAAGCACTAATTCACCAACCTGAAATGATCAGGGCTTTACATGTTTGTTAAAACCTTTAGACATTTTCGCTTGATAACATTCGAGTGCTTGTTGAGCTTCTAGTCTTCTTTCATCAAGTGCTTCTAACTCTTGAAGGCGTAGTCTAGCGTTGTCTTCAGTAGTTAGCCCTTCTTGAATTGTTATTCTTAGGGATGGAATTTCTCTCTCTAGCAGAAGTACTGCTTTTACTTTGTAAACTAAAGAATAAGGTGTAACATCAGTAGGAGTATGATGGGTAGTTCGATAGGTCCATAATGCTTCTCCAATCTTTCTTTGCTAATCTCTTTTTGTCTTGGAGACCACCTTCTTCAGAAGATTAGACAGAGTTTTGTTGAAAGCTTCTGCCAGTCCATTTACTACGACATTGTACATAAAAGATTTTAGCTGTTTGAAATTAAACTTCTCGCACAACTTATCCATCAGAGTGTTATCAAATTGTCTTTCATTATCAGTCACAATTCGATGAGGAATACCATATCTGTAAATGATGTGTGTTCGAACAAAATTTAAAATGTTTTCCTTCTTTGCTTCTCTTAATGGCATAGTTTCAACCCATCTTGGAAAATAATCGGTTCCCACCAAAATATAAGAATGACCAATCAATGACTTAGGCGTAATCGGTCCAACCAGGTCCAGTCCCCAAGCTTCAAAAGGCCATGAGGCTATTGTTGGATGAAGAGACTCTGGTGGTTGATGTATAAAATTTGCATGGAATTGGCAGGCTTTACAATGTTTCACATAATACATTGAGTCATAGATGATAGTGGGCCAATAGTAACCCATTCTTTTCAACTGATGTTGGAGTTTTGGACCAGATTGGTGAGCACCACATACACCTGAATGTGCTTCTTCTAAGGCCTTTGTTGATTTCTCTTTTCCCAGGCATCGCAGAAAAAGGCCTTCATATGAGTGTCGATAAAGTGTGTCATTGTAATAAATAAATCTTCTAGCTCTTCTTCATATCTCAGCTCGATGTTGAAGGTCGGTAGAAAGTTTTCCATGCTTTAGATAGTCTATAATGAGCTAACGCCAATCTTCTTCATCAATTGTATACACAGATATCACATCAGTTTCTTCGTATTGGCTTTCGATCTAGGGAACAATCCACTTTTGGTTGATAGAAATATTTATCGGCACATCTTCTGAGATTGTTAAAGTTGTGGCCAAATTTGCTAGAGCATCAGTTTTCTTATTTTATGCTCTTGGTATATGCTTCAGTATTAAGTCGTCAAACCAGTCCATCAATCTTCTCGCATAAATGAAGTAAGGCTTCAAATCTTGATGTTTGACCTCGTATTGATAGAAGAGTTGATTTATAACTAGCTTTGAATCACCGAATACTTCTATGTATTTTATGCCAAATTCTGAAGCCATTTGTAGACCAATACAAGGGCTTGGTACACAACAACATTATTTGAACACAATTTACTAAGTGTGAAGCTATATGGAAACATATGTTTCTCTAGAGAGATGAAAATAATACCGATACCAGCTCTAGTTCTTCGTGCTTCATCATCAAAGAACATTGTCCAATACTCCATGCTTTCAGCAAACAAAACTTTCTTATCAGGTAAGTCTTCACACAATTTCCAATTTGATGGAATTGGATGGTCTGCCAAGAAATCTGCCAATGCTTGGCCTTTTACTGCTTTTTGGGAAATGTATACAATATCATATTATTGGAGTATGATTGCCTATTTAGCGAGGTATCCCGAGATGACCGATCTCGATAAGATATATTTAACGGAGTCAGCTTTTGTCACCAAATGTATAGTGAAGGCTTGCATATAATGTCTTAGTTTATCTATTGCAAAGAAAAGAGCGAGACACATTTTCTCGATTGGAGAATAATTCAATTCAGCTCCGGTCAAAATTCTACTTAGATAGTAGAGTGCACATTTCTTACCATTGTCATTTTCTTGTGCAAGTAATGCTCTGAGTGAACCTTCTTGAGCTGCGATATATAATATCAACGACCTTCTAGCTGTAGACACACTCAAAATCGAAAGGTTGAGCAAATAATTCTTTATGCTATCGAATGCATTTTGACATGACTGATCCCAATTAAATACTACATCCTTCCTCATCAATCTCTGGAATGGTTGACATCGACCCGCAAGATTAGATATAAATCTTCTGATATAGGCTAAACAACCTTGCAATCTTTTCAACTCGTGCAGATTTTTCAGATTCGACATCTTCTGGATAACATCAACTTTTTAGTGATCCACTTCAATTCCACGGTGCCTCACGATGAATCCCAAAAATTTTCTAGAGGTCACACTGAATGCACACTTAAGAGGGTTCATTCTTAGCTGGTATTTCCTTAAACGATTAAGGATAAGCTTCAGATCTTTCAGATGGTCACATTTTCTCTTGGATTTTACTACAAGATCATCAACATAACATTCAACATATTTATGTAGCATATCACCAAAGATCTTTTGCATAGCGCGCTGGTATGTGGCACCTGCGTTTTTCAGTCTAAAAGGCATTACCTTATAACAGTATATACCTTTTGAAGTTCGAAAAGCTGTTCTCTCTTCATTCTCAAGTGCCATTTGAATCTGATATCCTGATGACCCATCCATGAAAGATAAAGCTTCATGTTCTGAAGTCGCGTCTACCATGATTTCCATAATAGGCAAGGGAAAATCATCTTTTGGGCATGCGTTATTTAGGTCACAAAAATCAACACAAACACATAGCTGGCCATTCTTCATCCTTACTGAAACAATATTAGATATCCATGTTGGGTACTTGACTTCGTGAATAAATCCAGCTTCAATGAGCTTATTTACCTCTTCCTCGATTTGAGAAATGAGTTCGGATCAAAATCGTTGTTGGGCTTGCTTGACGGATCGATGCTCTGGCTTGATTGCTAAATGATGCACGGACACCTTTGGATTAAGTCCAGACATTTCTTTATATGACCATGCGAACACATCTTTGTACACTTTTAGTAAGCTAACATACTCGTTTTCGTCACATCAGAAAGTTGGGTACTTATAAAGATTGGACGAGGGTCGTATATTGTACCAAGATTGACTTTCTTTAACTCATCAATTGTTGATTGACCCCCATCCTCAAGTGATAATGGAGCGGCTTCAACATCTTCTTTAAACATCTCATAGTTAGATGCTTCATCTATCGTAACATGGTCATAACTTACCACATCTACTTCATCTTATGGTTCATTATTTTCAAGTCGAGTAAACATAACATTTTATCGTTTTACTTTTAATGAACCCTTTGTATTTACTGAGGCGAATATTTTTCTCTTCATTCTAGATGGAACTGAACTGCGAATTTCCTCACCCCCTGTTGCTAAGCGATGTTTGCTTGAGACGGTTACAGAAGGTTTCTTTTGGCCTCTTGTTAGGGACACGCTTAACCTCTTGAAGGCAGATTCTGTTACGTTCGAAGTTGGACTTGCATATTGTACTTTCTTGGAAGTTGTATTTAACCGTTCAAAGGTAGATAGTCGAATGGCACCAGAAGTTAAAACTTGACTTTTATCTTTCACTATTGATGTATTCAATCTCTGGAACACTAAAGGACGTGCAGCAGGACAAGTAACGCGATAAAAAAACAGAACTCCTTTGACTTTGACTTTTTTTACTCTCTTCGGAGTCTTTGCTTTCTTCAACAGTAATGTGGCATGTGTCTGCAACTTTTACTTTTCCTTTACCTGATATTCAAATCGATTTGGAAGACTTATATCCAACTCCAACTCTCGAATTAGGTATAGAATATCCTTGCTTTTGAAGCTTCTTTTGTGTCGAGAAAAGTCCAGGCATTTCATCGAATATTTCACACGTTTAAGCTCGGTGTGAGTTGTAAAGTCATAACCTGTCTTTGCCATCAACTTATATGCTTTTGGGTCAAACCCCTCAGCTATTCGTCTTTCTAGAAGGAATGCCTCTACGCCCTTTTTTTCAAATCTTTTTGTTTCTCCTTTGTCTATCTTGGTAAGGGGTGTGGTGAAGCTTTCCTTTAATATTTCGTGAATGGTGATTCTGCCTTCTTACATCGAGATAAAGGAACATAGTGTGAAACAAGGGATTTTATGGCTTTTTCTTGTGAGATTGCTATCTTTTCACTCTCTGGCACCTCAAACTTAGCCTGTGTTGTTGACTCGTCATTCTTTTGACCATTGAGTGCATCCCATTCATTTGACTTCTTTGTTGTGATCTTTATTTGCTTGGGCTTATAAGTGCCTCTGGCTACAGGAACTTCGGATGATATGACTTCACTTACATCATCATATTTTGTGTAAAATTTGGCATCAGCAAAGTGCGACCAACCTTTGAGAATGGCTTAGTGTCTGAATCAACCTTCCTAATTCCTTGTTTGTAAAATTTAAAACATTGATGGAGTGTGGAGGTTACGACTCCATTTCATGTATCCATGGACGTCCTAACAACATCTTATAAGTGGTCCTCGAATCGATCACATGAAATATTGCGCTTGCCTGCAAATCCCCTATGACAATTTCCAAATGAATAGTGTCTATCGCCCGTTGTGCTCCTTGATTGAAATCTTGAATCACCAACTTACTGCTTGATAACTTTTCAATTGAGATATCCAATTGATTCATGGTTGATTTTGGAAAAATGTTGATGGCAGAACCATTATCGATGAGAATTCAATTGAGCTTTTGCTCTTGAAAATATCCATACACGAACATATCCCTTAAATTTATTGGTTTTTGTGGTCGAGGAAGCTCCTCACTCTAGTGATTGGTTGAAACTTTCTCGCATTCTTTCTTGTTTTTCTTCTTTGAGACTTACTCTTTCTTCTGTACTCTCGATATGAGCAAGATTTTTTTGTAGCAGAATTTTGTTTGTGCTTCTTTCGACGCCTAACTAGCGTCCATCCCTCATCAACATCCTCTACCTACTTTTTTTCTTCTTCAGAGCCAACCGTTTGGAGGTCATCATTTTGTAAGGACTCTAGTGAAGAATATATGAAGATAGGCTCTAAAGATTCAAACTGGATCAGATTCCTTGTAGCAGGTAATCGACCATCCAAATGAATCATTACTGTGACATGATTTGTTTGTGCCGCATCATCGAGATCTAGTTCAAACTTTTTGTCTAGAGCTAATTTCAAAATCAACTCCTTCAACACAAAACATTTCTCCATGGGATGGCTGATGACCCAATGATATTTGCAGTAATTGGGATCTTTTACCCTCTCCATTTCCACAGGTCGTTTACATTCAGGAAGATGAATGAGTTTCTTTTTCAGTAGTTGCTCCAACATATCAGGTAAGTTGGCACTACAAGAAATCGGAATAACTGTGAGGCCAAAAACAACGTCGGTGAAAGGTGTGTCTTCGTTAATCACCTTTCACCTCTGCATGTAATATTACGTCGCAAAAAGTAACTTTCCGCGATGCACACGATGCTACATCGTGGAAAGTCTAAAAATTAAATTTAATACGTTTACTTTCCGCGACGCACACTATTTTGACGTTGTGAAAAGACACTTCAACGACGCACAGTATGATACATCGCAAAAAGTTACTTTCCGTGATGCATGCATGTCGCATAGTGGAAAGTCACTTTCCGCGACGCACACTATTTTGACGTCGCGAAAAGAGACTTTCAGCGACGTATGCATGTCACGTCGCGGAAAGTCACTTTTCGCGATGCATGCATGTCGCGTAACGGAAAGTCACTTTTCACGACGCACATTATTTTGACGTCGCAATAAGTGACTTTCCACGACGAACAGGAACAAAACATTGTGAAAAGTCTAAAAATTAAATTTAATATCTCCACTTTTCGCGATGCATAAGAACCAAACGTCGGGGAAAGTGTAAGTTGTAAGTTACGTATTGAAGTGACAATGGTTATCTTTCCGCAACGTGTGGCAGGTGCACGTCGGGGAATGTGTAAATAATTAATTCGTTATTTGACCTTTCTGCGACGTTAGGGTTACTTGACATCGGGAAAGGGCCCTTCTACGACATGTTCGAAGACGTCAGAGAAAGTTCACTCTATTTCTTCCCCCTTCAATACAGAACCGATTGCAAAACGAAAGGAAGAGAAAATTGATCGAGAGAGAGGGAGAGGAGAAGATTTGTGCTGTCGTCCATTTGTCTTCACCGTCACCATTGCCGTTGCCAGAAGTGTCCTTGTTCCCCTCTTTCTTCTCTGTTACTATTCAACACACACTCTCTCTCCTTCCCTCTACTTTCTCCATGTTTTCCTTCTCCAAATCGCTCATCTCTCTCTCTCATTCTTTATACTTTCTCTCTTTCCCTTCTCTGAATTGTGCATCTCCATCCCTTCTTCTATCCAATTTTGTTCTCCAAAAATAATTAATTAAAAAAAATAATTAATTAAAAAATATATATTTAAAGCCTTTCGCGATGCAGTGTCGCGGAAGCCATCTGCGACGTGCTGCATTGTGCGTTGGGGAAATTTTCCCTGTCGTTGACGTGAGCTGCGTCGGGGAAAGTATCCCTGACGTGCTTTCCCCGACGTGTCTGTCGACATCATCTGCAACGTCGTAGTAACCTTCACCGACGTTGGTTAGGGTTTTTGGCGACGTATTGCTACGTCGAAAAAAAAATCTTATTTCTTGTAGTGTGGAGTCTGGAAAAGGATAAACTTTTTCTTGTCTTTCTTTCAACGTTGGATGTCTTTTTTTGTATTTCTCTTGGCGTTTCTCAAATTTCTTTTCTTTGGAGATAAACTTCAAAGGGGTCGTACTGACGACCATAGTCTCCTTGGTAGTACCTTTAGATACCTTCTGGGTGCTCTTAACTTCCTTCTTCTCTTTTCTAATTTCTGGAACCAGTAAATCATTGTTCCCTCTATTAGTGATACTTAGCTCTATATCATGAGCTCTAGTTGCTAACTCTTCAAAGGTGCGGGGTTTTATTTCCTGTAAGATGTACAGGAGTCCCCAATGCATTCCTTGAGTACACATCTTTACCGCCAATAATTCAGTTAATCTATCTTTGCAATCAAGACTCAATGCTCTCTAGCGGTTAATATAATCGATGACTGGCTCACCCTTTCACTGCTCAGTGGCAGTTAGCTCTATCATGCTGACAATACGACGAGTGCTGTAAAAACGATTGAGAAAGTCCCTCTCAAGTTGCTCTAAACTGTCGATGGATTCAGGCTCCAAGTCAGTGTACCAGTCAAAGGCGTTTCCTTTGAGAGTTCGGACGAACTGTTTAACCAACAAATCTCCCAACGTACCAGTAGTTTCACATGTTTCGATAAAATAAGCAACTTATTGTTTTGGGTTGCCCTTTCCATCAAACTGTTGGAACTTAGGTGGCTGGTACCCATTCGGCATTTTCAGATTATCAATCCTCTTCGTATACGGCTTGGAATACAAAGAGAAAGTTTGAGCAGGTCCACCATATTGAGTTTTGATGGAGTTTGCAATCATTTACTGCAGCTGCTGAATAGATAACGATGCAATTGAAGTCGAATTTTGTGGATGACTTTCTTGCATAATTGCCTTTCCTTTGTCAGTATTCTTGATTGTATGTGTGTGACTTGATTCAGCAGCGTCACGACTCTCGATGTGATTTTTTAGAGATTCAATCTCATAATCTTTTTCTTCAAGCGCCTTCATGAGCATGTTGACCTTCTTTTCAAGCTCTACCATTCTATTTTTGTTTGTATCCACACCAGTCACCATAACTGACATTATATTTGGATGAGGTACCTCCTCATTTGGGCGTACAGAAGTTGAGTTGTGTTCCTCAATCACAGGATTTTCTTTAATTATGATTCCACCTTTTGGTGGACTAGAGATTTGTTCCCAAATATTCTTCGCGACCTCAAAAGGTGGCATATCCTCAGATGAATGAAATTCTCTTGAGCGGCTGCGAGGATTTGGTTGCTTGCTGATGTCGCCTAGAGCTTTGGAAATGTTTCCTTGAGATGCCATATTTTCTTTAGAGATGTTCTTCAAAGAGAAAGAGATGAAAGGTAAAGATGTCCCACTGGGCGTGCCAAACTGTTCACATGAGATTTCGAAGAAATCTTTTTCGTGGAATTGAACTTTGTATATTGATAAATATAGCAGATACAATCTCTAGTATTTACTCCTTTGATGCTTTCTCTCGAATACAAGTTAAAAACTTAGGACTTCTCGATCTTCGGTCTTCAGGATGTGTTGCAAGTTGATCTGAACTTCGATCTTCTGGAATCCAAGGAAAGTTTAATCTTCCAAGTCTTCAGTCTTTCAGAAGATGTTGATCTCGAGATTGATGTGGACTTGTACGTCTTCAGAGCTTGTAGAAGTTTGAATCTTCAATTCTTCAGAGCTTCAATTCTTCCTTCAATCCAAGCTCCCCTAAATGGATGACAAAAGTCTCTATTTATAGAGAAATTTCATGGGCTTTAGGTGGGCTTGAGCCTATTTGCTTGTTGGGCTTGGGCCCACTTGCCTATTGAACTTGAGCTTGGGTCCATTTGCTTTTTTAGACTTTGGCTTGAACCCATTTGTTTATTGGACATAAATTGAGTTTGGTTGAATAAACTTAATTATCCAAAATCCAATAAAAAATAATTATCACAATATTTGTTGTGATGATGTGGCGAAGTTTAATTGGCCAAAATTTCATACTTAACGGCTATAGAGATTTGCAATTAACAAAATTATCTTTTTGTATAACTATTATTTCTCATCTTACTTTGAATTGACATATTTACAACAATAATAAAAAAAATAAACAAATTTAACAATCATATCAATATATTTAGATATTATTCATTTGCATTGGTTCCTTAACATTCATATTTTGCTATCTTTGTGAAAGTAAGTTCATTGTTACTAAAACTATAATTTGTACAATTAAGATTATTAATTACCTTTTAAGAAAATGTGTTGAATTCCAAAATAATAATTCTCTGTTTTTTTATTCCCTTTATTTTGGTTAGAATTTGGGATAGACAATATAAGTTTCCCTACAAATAATGTTAATCAAATTTTGTATTA
>JBBPDI010000005.1:16966620-16978677 GCA_037974545.1 Cucumis variabilis | reverse complement strand
CCTCTGAGGCACTGCTTTTTTTAAATTAACATGGGCTCATTTGCTCATTCATTTTAATGTATCTTGTTTTTTCATTTCGACATCGACATCCTCCAAATAATACGGTACGTAAGCGATACACTTCATCCTTCTAATATTTTTAGGCGTAGTATGTTCGGTCGAGACACTGATTTTCTTACTTTCTTTGCAGGATATCCGACTTCATACTTTGATCGTCAGAGGTCTGAGGCATTGACGCCTTCTATTTTATTACTTTATTTTTAAATCTTGTCGTTTAATATTTTTGCATTATACTTGATTGTATTTCGGACTTTAAGGACCATACTGGTTATTGATTAATTATGTTTTCTTTTATGTTTTAAATTGTATCTCCATTTCACACTTTCCATTCTGTTTCGGTTTTTAAAAATTATCTTCAATTTGGAAAAAATTGTAAATAAAGTGTATATCCACATAAAAAGATGAATAATATGAAAACTTGAAATGCCAATGGATTTCTTCACTCAATAACTTATTTTTGCACTAAATATTCAAAAAAAAATTACCATAAAATAAAACCATTTTGGGTTGAAAAAACATAATTTTAACATAAACTCCACCTCATAGCATTTTCTTTCTTTTTTTTCCTACCAAACTAAGAAATATGTTATTTCATACTATTTTTTTTTAAATTGTACAGTTTCCTCTTCAAAAAAATAATTTCCATCAAGATTTCCAAAAGAAAATGTAGGAAATAACTGACTTTATTTATATGCGAATGAAAAAATCACAAAATTTTGTCATTAATTAAATTCTATAAACATTTGTTAGCAATTGAGAAATTTTTCAAAATGAAGAAAAACCTAATTTTTTTTAAATAAAGAAAGACAGAATATGAATAAACAAAAGAAAAAAGAAGGAAAAATATACAAATTTGTTAGCAATTGAGAATTTTTTCAAAATGAAGAAGAACCTAATTTTTTTTTAAACAAAGAAAGACAAAATATGAATAAATAAAAGAAAAAAGAAAAAAAAATAATACAAATGTTTAATAGTATGCACAAAAGAAAAAAAAAAGGAAAAATAATACAAATGTTTCATAGTATGCGAAAGTCACACACTTTCTTTGCTCAAAACTCAATAGATAGATATAGTTGACGATTCATTTTGCCTAAATTATGGGTTTACAGTTTTCACAAACATTATAAAAAACAAATGACCACATCGTACTTGACTTTTAAAAATAATTCACAACTGTTTTTTCCATATTAGCAACGCTTTTCAAACTTAACAACACAATTTGAAAAGACATTTTTGTCATGTATAATACATACCCATAGTAGCAACATATTCGTCACGCATAAGTTCCTTTTACATATCTATAGTTTAAAAGTAAATAATTGCCTTTCATTCTAATGCATGCATTGAAGGTGTACTAGCATTCCAATTACAAAAATAGATCGTGAGGTTTGTAGTCGCTACCCTCAAATGGCTAACGAAAACATTCACACTATACTAGATGTCTTCACATCCACCAATAATCAGTTAGTACTACTATTGGAGGCACTACTGAACGACAATAAGCGGGTGACACATACACCGTACGAAATTAGGTAGCTTTCATACTTTTTTATGATCCACTCCTCCGACCTCACATGTCGTCAAAGTACGAGAATGGATAGGCAAACTTTTTCCATTCTATGTCACTTATTGAGGATAATTTCTGGTCTGACATCGACTAAAATCGTCGATGTTGAGGAGATGGTCACAATATTTCTGCATATATTGAAGCACGATGTCAAGAATAGAATCATACAGCTAGACTTCGTGCGATCAGGAGAGACTGTTTCCCGTCACTTTAACTTCGTACTGTTGGCTGTGTTGCGCCTGCACGATGAGTTGTTGAAGAAATCACAGCCAGTGACTGACACATGCACCGATTCACGATGGAGGTGCTTCGAGGTTTGCATATTAGTAAATTCTGTTACTTATCAATCACGAAGTCCAAGTACTTGACTGCACGATATTTCATTATGCAGAATTACCTTGGGGCATTAGATGACACGTATATCAAGGTTAACATGTCGCAGAACGATAGGCCTAGATATAGAACACGTAAGGGAGAAGTTGCCACAAACGTCCTCGGTATGTGTGATACGAAAGGTGACTTCGTCTTCTTATTGGCTGGCTGGGAAGGTTTTATAGCAGATTCACACATTCTTCGAGATGCTATTGCACGATCAAATGGCCTGCATGTTTCTAAGGGTAATTAAATGTTTTATGCCTCGAACGTATACTACCTACAATGTCAATCAAATTAGTTAGATCTGACGCATTCATAACAGGTTATTACTATCTATGCGACCTGGGATATCCTAATGCAGAGGGATTTCTAGCTCCATATAGAGAACAAAGATACCACTTGCAAGAGTGGCGATGAGCGGGAAATGCCCCTACCAATGTAAAGGAGTACTTCAACATGAAACATTTCTCTGCTAGAAATGTTATTGAATGAGCGTTCGGTGTTTTGAATGATCGATGGATAATTCTTTGTGGCAAGTCCTACTATCCCATGCAAATTCAATGTCGAACAATTCTAGCATGTTGTCTATTACACAATCTTATCAACCACGAACGCAACGACCGGAGGTGATGACATTCAATTCATTGAGAACTCGAACCAATGGACACAGTGAAGGGATGATTTGGCTGCAGAGATGTTCAATGAATGACAGTTGCATAACGAATAGACTATGTGTGTCGATTCAGTATTTTGTATTTGTTTGTAGTTAGTATTGAGTGGTGTTCCTGTATACTTGACGGTATGCATGCATTACAAAAAATGAATAAAATTGTCTCCCTTCACGCATTAGATGTTTTAATTGTCATTTTAACAATTTTTCCTTCCTGTGTGTTGAAGATACTGATTTGTATGCATTGTTGTGTGATTGTCAGAATGACAAGTTCATTACGTGCTCCTTAGCATATATGGACGAAGGAGGAGGAGGCAATCCTCGTGGAATGTATGATGGAATTGGTGTTTGTTGGTGGATGAAGTCAGACAATGACACCTTCAGATCTGGGTATTTGGCACAACTTCTGTGAATGATGGTGACGAAGTTGTTGGGATGCAATGTCCATGCAACCACAGTCATTGACTGTCATATAAAGACGTTGAAGCGCTCGTATCAGGCAATCGCAGAAGTGCACGACCCATCATGCAGTGGGTTTGGCTGGAATGACGGTATGAAGTGCATCGTTGCTGAGAAGGAGTTGTTTGATAACTGGGTCAGAGTATGTGAAAAGTATAACTGTACATTGATATAATTCTTACTTCAATATGAAAAAAGTCTAATATTTGATTTTTCTTTCCTTTGCAGAGTCATCCTGCAGCCAAGGGCCTGTTAAATAAGCCTTTTCTATATTACGACGAGTTGTCGTATGTATTCAGGAAAGATTGTGCAACGGGAGCCCGTACGGAGACATTTGCCGATGTCGGATTTGAACGTTCCTCCTAGGTTTGAGGAATTTGCACACGTGGATCTCAATGATATGAAAATTCCTTCTATGTCCAGCTATGAGTTTAACATGTTCCCCGACGACATCGCACGACCTAGTTGAGGAAGCGATAGTAGGACGGATTCGAGCGGCTCAAAACGAAAGCGGGGAGGGCAGAATTTGGATACAACCGATGTCATTAAGGATGCCATGTCTTGCCAAATTGACCAACTGAGGCTCATTGCAGAGTGGTCGCGGTTGGCACTTGAGAATGAAAGCAGGGTCCGTAGAGAGGTCGTTCGCGCATTGCGTGCCATACCTCAGATCACTAGGTTGGAAAGGGCGAAATGCAATAGAATACTGATGAACAGTTTAGCGGACATGAAGGGTTTCCTCAAATTGGCAGATGATGAGAAGCTTGACTACTGCACGTTGATCATACGAGGTGCTAACTGGTTGTTTGTTTTACTTGTACGGACTATTGTTATGGTTTTTTTTATGACTCTACCTGTTAGCTGCTTCTTATTGGAGTTTTCAAATGATATTGCAAGTCATGTGCTGTTTGTTCCAATGGTTCATGTAGTACAATTAATACGACGTTATTTAATTTTTATTTATAATATACGTATATATGTATATACATATATACGTATCTATGCATATACATTATTCCATTTTTACGTGTTGCATCACAATAGATAATTACTTTAGGCGACGTCGGATGATTTGGTAAAAAAAAAATAATTCACTTTCACTATTGGAACTTAAATATGAATTTGCTAAAAAAAATTAATTAAATAATAAGGGTGTGCTTGACGGTGCAAAGTGCATCGAATCTACATCCATATTGTGTATTTTGCCACAAATGTTCATTGTTTCATTTTCTTTCCCGATTTCTTTTTCCCTTCGTTGAAACCAAACTTCTCTTTCATTGATGGCTGCGTTTGCATGTTGCCTTCGAAACAAAAAAGTTGTCTCTGTGGTTTCGTTGATGGATTGCTGCTCACGCGTGTTGCCTCCGGATGAAGGCCTTTATTGTAACAAATAGGTGATAGATTTTCCCTTGGCGCTTCGACGATGCCTTGTCGCTCTGATTTAGACATTGTCAAGCATTCGTTTCCATCCAACGGTGCTTCAAGTGACAGATACTACACTGAAGTACCATGTTCTAAACGAAAGAGTTTGGTGGGGTCATCGACGTAGCATGGCAGGGGTGACCGCTTCTTCGAAAAGGTATGTGTAGCCAATGATGAACACAAAAATAATTTGTACCTACTCTGATTCCTTCTTGAAAATTTATATTAATCTTTGTGACATTGGTACTTCCTTTTTGTACATTTGCATTAATTTTCTCATACTTGTTTCTTCTTATTCTGCCTTCATATAATTTTTTCCCGTTTTATAAGTTCTTGGAATACTGTTTCCATCCTTATTTTGTTCCTTTTAATTTATAGTTTCGACCCCCCACTAAATATTTGATGGATGTTATCCTTATGTATGCCTTCGGATTGGTTTGTTTGATACCCTTGTTCGTATTTTACTTCCATCTATACAATTTGAAAGGAAAAAAATGTTTCTGTTTCCACCCCCTATAATTTGGAATGGATCTTTGCTTCTGAACTACGCTTTCTAATCTTTGTTTTTTACTTTTGTTCAAATTCATTATTTTTTGTAATAGCCTCTGATTTATTATTTTTCCACATACCCTCTTTGCTCTTATTTCTTATTTTTCCACATACCCCCTCTACTTAGGTCCATAGTTTCATGTTCATTGTGTACTTGTGCATAGTCCTCTATTGCATTCCTAATCACTTTATTTTGTATTAGGCCTTTAACCCTAATGTAAGTTTCATGTTCATTGTGTACTTGTGCAGAGTCCTCTGTTGCATTCCTAATTACTTTATTTTGTATTAGGCCCTCAATCCTAATGTTTGACTGTCACTTTCATTTGTCACTGTATGTATCATATCCCCTATTTTCAGGGATATTTGTTGGTTGGTTACTGCTTAATGACCCATTTATCACCATCATCCCTTCACTATATATTTGCCCTTTACTTCTCATTTGATTGCACCCTCGGTCTTACAAATTTTTGCTCCTCTATATACTATTTGGTATGTTTAACATTTTCCACCTAATACATTTTCATTTGTTGAGTTTGATCCATCTGTTTTACTCCCCCATGTTGTTACCACTTCAATATGTTTCACATGCTCCTCTCTATACCATGACTTCCTTATTCGCATCTTTGCTTCCTCATATTCTGTTTTCATATATAGCTAAAATACTGTTTCCATACACTTTTATTCCTTTGTTTAGTTTATATGGTTGAACGTTCTGCTGTTCTTCGTGTGTATGATCAATAAATTCTCCATACACATGGTACGTGTATTTGCTTGTTCTGCCTTTAATTATGATGACATTGTTCCAACTATGAAATTCGAGTGCAACGTCATTCTTCGTGAATGCCTTTGCAGCAATTTCTTTACTCTGAGGCTACTTCTTCTCCCTTACATTACTTTTCTATGCTTATGAATTCAATCGTACGATGTTATGAATTTTTTAGGACAAATATCATGTAAGGCAACGGTATGTTAAACACCTTTTTATTCCTTATTAACATTTCTAATTTCCAATTTTGTCATAGAGTCCTTTCTAATTTATGTCATTAATTTTGTTTAGGTTGTACCAGTTAAACAAGTCATACATGAGGTACTACTACGATTTTGAATGTGTAATTTTAGAATGTTGTGATATATAATTTTTTTATATATACATTGTTGTAATATGTTCCTAACAATTCGAGCACAATTTTGAGTGTTTTTTTTTCTATTTTCGTATAGTACTATAATATGACTATTTCTCAATTTTTCATCAAGTTCGTAATTTTACGTTTTTTATCATCGCCTGTTTTTTAAATCGCATAAATCTATGGTATATTGCTATTAGATAGAAATTGCCAATTTCATTATTTTCGGTGTTTATATTTCATAAACAGCTTTACTTGTGTGGAAAATTATAAAAATATATGTACCTTAGAAAATAACAATATTGTCATACCATATCTTGTCTCTAAACCCAACACTTTAACTTTTTGTAAACATCATATTTGAAAAATTTGAACAATTTTTCGATTTTGTCACGAATTTCATTTAGAATCATAATTCACAAAAAAAGTAAGGTTTTTTTATCAATAAAATGTGTAACTCGTTCGTTAGTATAACGTATAGGAAAATACGTTGACAATTTCTCATATACACAATCGGTTTTACGAAGTTATTTTTCACAAGGTATTTGAAGAAATCACAAAATGACCCACCCATTCGAAAATTATGTGCATATTATAAAAAAAAAGTATAACAAAATTATATACACAATCTAAAAAAAATCTAATAATGATTTTGGAAATTATGTGCAACTTTGTAAAATTATTTTTATTTGTACGTTTCTTACTTCATTTTTTTCAAGGATCCTTTCAAACTTTTACATAGGCAAATTGTTCTTATTTGTATGTTTTTTACTTAATTTTTTTCAAGGACCCCTTCAAACCTTCAAACTTTTACATAGGCAAATTATGCCTTGAACAAATTTTCGAAATCCATAAACCTATAGTCAAAGTATGTGATTAGGTTAACCAATTTCTTTTTTAACGATTTCGTAAGGTTTCTTTCCAACAGGGTGTTCATATAAACTTTCTTATGGACGAACACGACGAACATGAATTTACGTCTGTACTATATGCGTTCATAACATCCCAACGTCAATTACTGCTAATGTTGGACTTGTTACAAAATGACACAAAGATGATACCTCATATACCGCACGAAACTAGGCATAGGAGATGGTGGCGATGTTCCTTCACATCCTTGCGCATGATGTTAAAAACCGTGTGATTAAAAGGGAATTCATGCAATTAGGTGAGACAATATTGCGTCATTTCAACATGGTGTTGCTTGCAGTCATTCGCTTGCATGATAAGTTGTTGAAAAAACCACAACCAACGACAAACAGTTGTACAGATCCAAGATAGAGGTGGTTTGTGGTCTGTGTTTCTTTCTCCAATTACGTACTTCAACGCATCGAACGTACAATGTAGTCATAATTATTAGTTATACATTATAGAATTGTCTTAGCGCATTAGATGGCACGTATATCAAGGTGAATGTTCCAGCAAGTGAGCGGGCAAGATATAGAACACGAAAGGGTGAAGTGGCTATAAATATCCTTGGTGTATGTGATACAAAAGGCAATTTTGTATTTGTATTAGCCGGTTGGAAAGGATCAGCTGCGGACTCATGCATCCTTCGAGATGCCATTTCAAGACTGAAGGACTGAAGGTGCGAAAAGGGTAATTACCTGCAAAATTGTATATAGAAGTACAATTTTTCCATTATCAGTTATGACATTTTAATTGTCCAATGTGCTCACAGGCTATTACTACCTAGTCGATGGCGGGTACCCAAATACTGAAGGTTTTCTGGCACCGTACAAAGGGCAACGGTACCATCTGCAAGACTGGCGTGACGCTGAGAATGCACCGTCAACATCGAAAGAGTTCTTCAACATGAAACATTCTTCTGCTCAAAATGTAATTGAAAAAGCATTCGGTATCTTGAAGAGTCGATGGGCAATATTGCGAGGAAAGTCGTACTACCCTGTAGAAGTTCAATATTGGACAAAACTCGCATGTTGTCTTTTGCACAACCTCATTAATAGATAAATGACGAACATCGATATACCCGACGATGTAGATGAGGGTGATTCAATCCATGCGACTACTGTTGGGGACGCCATACATTACATAGAGACATCCAACGAGTGGAGTCATTGAAGAGACGAGCTTGCAGATGAAATGTTTAGTGACCGGGAATTGTGTAACCAGTAGCACTAGTTTAGACATAGTTGCTTGTTAATGAATGACTTGCATCTTCTTTTGTCATGTTTTTTTGAATTTCTTTTTATTGAATCTATTGGTTTTCCATTGTTACGATCGACAATATATTTGTTTTTTGAATGCATAACTTATTAAATGCGTGTATACCCTAAACCATAGCAAACTTAATGACACTAATATGTTTACGTTGATTTTATAGCATGGCAACTTCAGCAAGAATGCCAAAGCATAGTTGGATGAAAGAGGAGAAGGCAACCCTAGTCGAGTGCCTCGTCGAGTTAGTCAATACTAGTGGCTGGAGGTCTGACAATGGGACCTTTCGACCAGGATACCTTAGTTAGGTTGCAAAAATGATGGCATGTAAGAGCCCAGGAGGTAACATCTAGGCAACAACTATCGATAGTCGCATAAAATTGCTTAAGAGAACGTTCCATGCTCTAGCGGAGATGCATGGCTCGTCCTGCAACAGCTTCTGGTGGAATGATGTACTAAAGTGCATCATTGCAGAGAAGGATGTGTTTGACGATTGGGTCAAGGTGCGATGTTATTTATGTCATCTGTTATTGTAGTATAAGCGACAATAATACTAACAATATTTTTTTTGTACTTAAATAGAGTCATCCGTTCTCTTACATAGATCGTTTCCCCACTATGACGAACTTTTCTATGTCTTTGGTAGAGACCGTGCAACGGGGGTGCGGCAGAGACCTTTGTCGATGTCGGCTTAAATGTGCTGAGAAGTTATGAGGGATTTTTTGTTGACGATGTTAACGATATGGAGTTCCATACAATGTACAGTCAGGGACTAAACATGTAGCCTGGCGAAGTAATGGGCACACGAACCATTACGGAACTGATAGTAGGAATGTTTCTAGTGGGTCTAAGCGAAAACGGGAAGGAGAGTCCGTAGAAACTAGGGACATAGTTTGCAATGCAAATCAGTACGGTAATGAACAACTAAACCGCATTGCAGATTGGCTCATCCTCAAGTTGCAAGATGCGAGCACAACATGGCAGGAGGTCATTCACCAGTTACAGGCCGTACCAGAGCTGACTATGATCAACATGTGTCGCTTATTGTGTATATTGATGCACAACGTCGAAGACATGAAAGGATTCCTCGAAATACCCGACGAAATGAAGTTCCCATTCTGCAGCGTCATTCTTAAAGAAAACCCTTGACTTGTTTGCTCTATCTTCCATTCTCTTATATGTCTGTTGTTTTAATCTGCGTATTGTATGCTTTTTCGTATTTTTATCTATGTTTTATGGACTATTATGTAAACCCTAGTATGTATTGAACTTGTTTTTTTCAATTTCATTCAACGCATCATTTTTATTTCAATGCTCTAACTAATTTACGCGTTACTTGTGCATGGTGGAAAAAAATTAATTTGAAAGGTCCCTCACGCTAAGCTCTTTATAAAACAATTTTTTCACTGATCTCGTGTCCATAACAAAAAATTGCAAATCGTGTTGAAAAAAATAATATGGTGTATTATAATTACATATATTAATACTGTTTATTTTAAAAAAATAATATGATTTATTATACATACATTTATTAATATTTTTTATTTTATAAAAAAAATCTAAAAAATACATAATCCTTCCCCCAAACGCGTATTATTATAATACTACACTTATAACCCTTCATCGAAACACATATTATAATAATACTCCAATAATAATCCTTTCCCCAAACACATATTATAATAATACTTCAATAATAATAATTTCCCCAAATACATATTATAATAATACTACAATAACAATCCTTCCTCCAAACACATATTATTATAACACTACTATCATAATCCTTCCCCCAAACACACACTATCATAATACTATCATTCATATTCCTTTCTCCCAAACACATATTATTATAACACTACCAATAATAACCCTAACTCCAAACACATATTATCATAACACTAGGATTATAATAATCCTTTTCCTCCATAACTCTTTCCCTTCCCCAAACGCACCCTAAATATATCACATCACTACCAATATAACACTTCCCCCAAATACATCTTATCATAACACTATCATAACCCTACACACATAACACTTCCCCAAACACATCTTATCATAAAACTATTATAACACTACCTAAATAACCCTACCCCCAAACACATCTTATCATAATACTATCGTAACACTACTCACATAACCCTTCCCCTAAACACCTCTTATCATAAAACTAGTTTTATCATAACACTAACCCTTCCATAACTCAACCCTTCCCCCAAACGCACCCTTAGTGTTTTATAAAATAATTTCTTCATAATCCAACCCTTCTCCCAAACGTCCCTTTAGTATTTTATAAAACAACTTCATTTAAGTAATTTTGTCATTCATTTATATATATATTATATTATATTTTCTCAACATCCATACTCCCAACTGTGGGTCGTTGTGCTCCTAAATTTCATGACATTCTTAAGTATTTTTCAAAACTACAATAATAAAAGCCCACACTATATATAGTGGTGTAAAAGTCCGAACGAAGTTGAACCGATTCAATCAGGCAATCGCTATTCGAGCCGAACCGTTCAGTTCAGGGTTTAACTGAACCGACTGATTTGAGTTAGATTCCACGTTTCCAAATTTCATCGCTTTCACCTGCCGTTTTTCAATTCAATTAGTCTCCACCGTCGGTCTCCCTGCTCCGCCGTTCCCTTCTCCGTCGTCGGTCTCTCAGTCGCTCTCTATCTCTTTCACCCAATCAGTCTTCACGTTTCCTACTTTGAAGGTCTTTCGTGGAATTTTTGTTCGTCTTCTAGTAAGTTTTTCTTGTGAATAATTACTAATCGTCAATCGATCTGCGATTATCATCATTGTGGAAGTTAATTTCCTCTTTTCCTTTATATGGATTTGGTGGATTTTTTCTGAAAAATTTATGATCTTGGTCTGAGAAGTCGAATATAGCTGGAGCACTTAAGTTTTCCGCTATTGAATCGATTGACTCTTCTTCGTTTTCGTCTTCGGACACCTGATCAAATGGGTTTTATGGTTTTACCTGTAATTTGGGGTTTCATTGAACGTTTTGTTTTTTTAGTAGTAGTAGAAGAAGACGACGGGATTTAGTCCCTTTTTTCTTCCCTCGGCTAGTGGAGCTGGGCGTTTCAACAACCCCTTTGCTTTCGCCTCTGATGGAACCTTTTGATGGGTTTAGTTTCAGGGATTTAAACGAGTTTCTGTAAATGATGCGAGTTGAAAATCAGAGATAAATCTAGAGTTTCAGCTCTGTAATTTGTTGGGATAGAAAGGAAGAAAACCGGTAAATTAGAAGGTGGGAAGAGGAAGGTTTGCAGGAAAGAGCTGTAATTAAGCCAGGGATGCTTCAATTTAGGGGTTATCCAACTAAACTGCAAATCTAGGATTGCAGAAAAGAGCTGTAACGTGAAGCTGATCTACTTTTACAGTATTGTTATTATTATTTTTTTTAATGAACGGACTTGCTTTCCTCTTGAGAGTGTTATTGGATCCTAGTTTAGTTTTCTTTGTTTTTAGTTTTTTTTGTTCTTTTATTCAACAGAAGTTGGTTTTTAGTATTGCTCATGAAGTTTGCTTGTTTTGTTTAAGTCTTCATAATGGTTCTTATTGGTTGTCTCAGGTCATTCAGCGTTGCATGCCCGTTGGGTGAACTAAAGATTGGATTGAGTTATGACGTCTTTTGT
>JBBPDI010000005.1:16903919-16916820 GCA_037974545.1 Cucumis variabilis | reverse complement strand
TCTTATCGAACCAATAGAATTATGAAACTGAGAGGGATAAACAGATATGTCGGGCAGGTATTTATACTTGCTTTTTTGAGCAAATAAGATAAACTGAAGGGGCATTTTTGCAAACTACTATTTTATTTATTTATTTTCTTTGCGCTCCAAAAAAGGAAAGTAAACAAAATTCAAAAGTTATATCTTTTCTCTCTCTATCTCTAAACCCTTCATTTCTTTCCCTTCTCTCTCTAATTTTATTTTCTTTAAAAAGAAAAAAAAAAGATTAAAGATGTCAATTGGGAGCCAATTTTTGTTTTTATATTTCCTAATCATGAAAGGGAAAATTGTTCTTTTCTTTTTTCTTTTTTACGATTACAATTCATATTATTACCTTTTTATCATACATTTATATAAAACCATCCTTTTTCTCTTTTCCTATTATAAAAAAGTTCATAGCGTAAAAATTTTATCTGAAAAACAATAAATAAAATTTGTACTTTTAGAAAGTTCTACTTTTATTCATATTTAGATTTGGTTAAGATCTAAGTTGAAGAAAAGAATGATGTTTTTTTAATTTTGCTTGATATTTAGTATAATAAATGGATTTTCCTAAAAAAAGTATTAGAAATGGTCATAAAAAGAGAATGACAGATAAAATTACCCAATACAATGAGTAATTGTGTTAAGGGCTCATTGCAAAAGTTACCCAAAAACTAGTGATAACAGTTTGCAATTACATTATTAAATTCTTGAAATTAAAAATTAAGTATTCAAGCTTATTTAAATATTAAAATTAGACTCTCAAATTTACGTACTTGTAGAAGTCGTATTGATTATATAATTTTGGGATTCAATTCTCAAACATTCATAAATTCAAATTGTATAACTTTTATAAACTCGAGGTCTAATTTTAACGATATTTTTAATAGTTTATCTACCTTCTACCTATTCATCTATTTATTTTATTACATAGAATTGAGTAGAATTTAAAGAGTATTATTAAAATGTTGATAAGGTTGTAAATTGAAACAAATATTCAAAATCATAATTGATTAAAGAAATGGACTTTTGAATAATATTGGTTGAATATAATAGAGATATGTTTCAAATAAATTTAATGAAGAAGAGAATTTAGAGAGATGATTTAGATATTTTGAAAGGTGTCATGAGGGTATGGCCCTATGGGATGGGATGATTGGTAGAGAGTGAGTTGTAATGGAAAATGACATGTTATCTGAATCCATATAAAATTGAAAATTGGGTTTTGTTAGTGTGTGGTGTGTCAGCTACATTCTACACATACTATCTCTATCTGCCCATATATGGCTTCCAATGCAAGCCACATTAGTTAAGTGTTTAGGTGCAAAATGAGTATGCACTAACATATTCATTGTATTTCAATTGGACATTTTGACTCAAAAACTTAAATTAGATGAAATAAAAAGGCTTGATTATAAATTTTTTTTTTAAAAAAACTTAAAATAATCTAAAAAGTTCGAGTCATTCTTATGATAGTCGTTGTCATGAAAACAATTATACGCTTTTCACGAGCTTGCAAGCAACGTACAACAATCATCTTAGCAAAGATACAATGACTAACTCTGGTAGGATGTTGAGTCTCAAATTATTGAATTACTTGCTCTCAACTCAACTCAACAACAAAGAAAAGAAAAGAAAGAAAAAAGAGAACTCTTCCATTTGGAATGTGAGATGCAACAAATGTAGAACCAAGTGCTAGATAATAAGTTCAATATTAATGACGATGACAACCACGACAGTTTTCATCCTCGAAAATATAACAATTGAATATATTTTTTAAATTTATACTAAAAAATGTTAATTAATATTTTTTTTTCAAAATAATGATAAGTTAATGGTAGGGAATAAAGTTAAAATTTATTGAAAATACAATACTTTAAAATAAATAAATAAAACAAAGGGAATAAAATGATTTTTTAAAAATAATAATAAGGAAATTATACAAGATACTCATTAATCTATTTAGTTGCATCACATATTATTCAATGTAATCCTTATCAATAATGATGTTATGTTAAAATTTAATATAAAAGTAGAATTCAAAATTTAATGACATATATATTTGAAATGTTTTAAAAATTCTTTTTAACATAATATTTTTTTAAAAAGAGTTGAAGAGTCCATATAAACTAAATCTAAAAGTAGAAATAATACATTTATAACTAACCCTATTTTTTCCCCCTTTTTTAGTAATCATTTCAGCTGACTTGAATGTATGGTAAGTTTGGATTGTTGGATACTCAAAGGAAATAGTTTGGGTTATAACTAACAAAGTATTTCTTTAAAACCCTTTTTTCCATTTATTGTGGAGGTTGAATTTCATAATTGAAAGATCTAAAGAGAAACAAATAATAATAGTAATGATGTTTGTAAATAATAACAATGAAATAAATATTAAAAAAAGAAAGGAAAATGAGTATTCTTGTTGGCTTAGCTAATTAATTAATATCAACCCAACGAAGACTGCAGCCTCACTAGTTACCTCCTGCATATGTGAGTCAAACATGCGAAGTATTTTAGTTTTATGTTCACACTATAAGAAAATAGATTTTCCTCCACGCTACAAAATTAAAAGTGTATGAATACATATCCTATGTCCTATGTCCTATGCCGATGCTAAATATAATCATCAACATATATAATCTTTATCCCATGCATATATGTAGTAGACTTTGCATTCATGGTTTAATAAGTGAATCGTGGCGTGGGTACATGACTCCCACACTCTTACTTGGAAAACGAGTGAAACATGGTAGTCTTATATGGGTAAAATCATAGATCAACTACATGATTTACTGACCCTAAACTGTGTACTCGATTTACAATTCATTCTATTACCAATAGATTGGATATATGTTTTCACCTAAATCGTGTATCGAGTCCACAATTACACAATTCTTGTTTTTGTTAATTCTTTTCTCTTAATCTTATTTCTGTCACATTTAATTATTAAAATAACATATATCGGTGACTAGGGGGTGCAATTAGGTTGGGTTAGGTTGGGTTGAGAGACATTTTCAACCCAAACCATATTTTTTGGTTTTTTCAGTTAACAACCCGAATAACCCCAACTTAGTTTTCAACCTAACCCATAAAATATGGATTGGGTTGTCTGGTTGTATTATTATTATTTTTTTATTTTTTAATAATTTTTTGGAGATCTGAGATCTGGAAAAGATTGGAGACAGAGGAGAGTCAGATACGGATAATTTTTATGCTTGACTAGGACAGAGGAGACGAAGGGACTGAGATCTTAGATCAGCCTGATGGAGGAGACAGGGTCACAATTCAGAGGAGACGAAGGAGGAGAGATGGAAGAGGAGATGTTGGAGATGTTGCGACGTGCAAGGGAGAGCTAGAGATGAACTACAGCGTGAGAACTAAGAAGAGATGATTTCTGTCGCGTGAGAACTAAAAACACCTAATTTTCTTTTTTTTTTCTTAAATAAATAAGGGTAATTACAATTGATAACCATTTTAAGAAGAATAATTAAGAATATAGCAGCATTTAAAAAATTGCAAATATAGCAAAAATATCACTGATAAACCAATATTTGCAACATAGTTTATCGGTGATAGACTTTTATTATTCATAGAATTTGACAAATTTTCCTATATTTGCAAATTTTTTAAAATGTTGCTATATTTTTTAATTATTTTAAATCTAATTGCTAAATTTTCAACCATCCCAGTAAATAATATATACATTGTATTAATTCGGGTTGGTTTGAGTTGAACTGAACTTTTCAACCCTCCAACATGATACCCAATCCAACCCAAAAAAAGGAGAGTATAAATTCAACTCCTTTCACAAATTCCAACCTATAGACCTAACCTTGGTAAATGTTACAGTTTTGTTCGAAAGAACATTCATTCAATTATTGATCTCAAAGAAGAAATTTGACTATTCAAGAAGACCAAGATTTGGGAGACAAAGATGATAAACTTGAGGAAGACATTGAAGTTGCTCAATTGGACATGGAAGATGAACTATCTTGTGTAGTTCAAAGGACTTTGCTCACTCCAACATTTGATTTGCATCCTTAAAGGCATGCCTTATTTCGAAAAAAATACAAAATAAACAGGAAAGTATGCATTATCATAGTGAAAAGTGGCACAACAGTAAAAACCTTATTTCCAAAAAGCTGGTTTAGGCTTTAAACTCAAGGTTGATCATCATCCTTAGCTCTTACAACGTGAGTTAGAGAGGTGTCACGCCTCAAGCTCAAGATTCGAACCAAGATTCTCGTCCTAGGCTCAAGATTCATACTAGGATTTAGAATTTGGATCCCCGATATTCTCTCGTAACTTGGCAACGTCATTCTTACATGTCCTAAAGGCTTATTAGAGTGAAAATTCTCTCCACAAACCAACACGAGTCCTTTCAGCATGCTTTGTCTTCACTCACATGCATCTTAGGAAAATTCTCATGAGGTCATTCAATATACAATTGCTCTAAGCTAATCACACTTAATTTTGGAGTTCCTATGATCGAGCCACCGAAAAGAGAAGGTGCACCTTGTTGGTATAGGTAGTAACTTTTAATTCTTTTAAGTTTTTCTTAACATTATTTTCATGTCCAAATTTCATATCCTCAAGATCTCTCTCATTCAGATGTGACATTGGTTCATTCATGTTCTTCTTCTAAACTTGGGGCGTTATAAAAGGTTATGGTAAATCAAATTTGCACATTTTCATTGTCAATTGGCAGCCACTACAAGGATCAAATAAATATTTGTGATGTCATAGACATGGATGCTTGTCACATCCTATTAGGCAGACCATGACAGTATGACAATCAAATAATTCACAAGAGCAGTGATAATACCTATGGATTTGAATGAATGGAAAAGTGAGTCCTTCTTCTCCCTCCTAATCTTCTTAATAAATCCTCCATCATTTTAGATAAACCTAAATAGAAGGTAAATTGTTTACCTTTTTATCAAATAAGGAAGCTATTTTTAACGCTACAAAATTTTCCATTGCTCTTTTGGTTAAAGAAACGAGCAACCTCATCCTTTCAACTCTTGTAAGCAGCAAGGTCCAAAAATGTTTAAATCGATTTCCTTCCATGTTGGACCAACCTACGGATCTACCTCGTCTTTGAAAGATACAACATAACATTGATCTTATCCCAAGAGCATCTTTTCCTCATCTGCCACACTATAAAATGAGTCCTTCTGAATACAAAACCCTTTATGACATAATTCAAGATCTTCTTTCGAAAAAACATATCCAACCAAGCTTCAACCCTTGTGCGGTTTCAACCCTCCTAGCTCCAAAAAAAGGATGGCTCTTGATGCCTTTGTGTAAACAACTGAGCATTCAAGGAAGTATTATCTAATACACCAAGCACGTTTATGCGTTTGATGAATCTATGTGATAAAAATTATGATATTCCATGAGAACCAATTACAAAATCGAAGGCATCAAAGATTAACCAATCATTCATTTCTTTATGTACAAGAATGGATAGGGGCGGTTCATCCTCAATTTTATGTGCCATATACTGAGACAAGAGACGAAGGACCATTTGGAATATTGAATGTCAAAGTTTTCTAAGTTGAAGTGGACTATCGGGTAGACATTAAGCTTCCATGAAACCAACATTTTGAAGACCTCATGATTTACTTAATATCATATTTTTATTGTATTTTCATATGTTTTACTTTGACAAGTTAGAGTAACTACTATTAATAGATTAGTATTAAAAATGATGGCTGGAAGATAGAAAGCTTGATTAATGTTTTCTTTTGAATTTTTTGTATTTTCATTAATTAGGATAGAATCTCTACAAGGCTATATAATGCATTTATCCTTCCATTTGTAGAAAGAAGACTTTTGATGAATGAATCTCATTTTGAGACTTTTCCCTTAATTTGCAATTCTTGTGATAGAATGCATGCAAGTCATTCAATCTAACCTTGATCAAGTTTGATTGTGGAGTGACTCAATTTAGAACAAGATTTATAAATCTTGCTTCTGGATATTTGATTTAAGAGGTAATCTAATCTCAACTTTCTCTTGGTTGATCTAAATTAGTATAAGGAGGTGTTAATTTCTTATTTTAAAGATTCTTGCTACGTTAATAACTTGGATCTTTGGATTGAGGATTAGGATTGTCGTATCACTCTGATTTACTAGACCAACTAGCTAGATTTTAGATTTTTTTTTTAAAATTGACCTTGCTAGCAAATACTGCCAAATACACATTCAAAAAGGTGATGAATGGAAAACAACACTCAAGACTAATAAAGTTTTCTTTGAATGGTTGGTGATGTCATTTGCGTTATCTAATGCACCAAGCACACTTATGCGTTTGATGAACCACATAAGAGTGTCACGCACTTAAAAAATATGCAGTGGTTTATTTCGACGACATATTGATTTGCCACGCACTGCCTGCTCCATATGCATCCTTAAACTTGTCATGCGAAACAAAACATGATTTAAAAACTTTGAACCAGTAACCATTAACATGCAAACTTAACAGTAACAACAACATCTTAAGTAATCCAACACAACTATTATTTATTTAAACCCAAAAATTTCTACATACAGTATAAAATAATATACAAATTCTCAAAACAAGAGCTTAACAAAGAAATGTCAAAAGCCTTCACAGTATTCATCCTCCAACGATCGCTTAGCTCTTCAACTCAATCGCTTGGCTTCTTAAACGATCACTTAACCCCAATCGCTTACCTTTTAACACGATCACTTAGCCACCTAAACGATCGCTTAGCACCGATAGCTTAACTTTCAACCTGATCGCTTACCTTTCTAAACAATCAGTTCGCTTCTTACAATCTAGAGAGGGAAAAAAACTATTTATTATTATTTTATTCTAAACATGCATTCCTAGCATGTGGAAGTCTTCTTTATAAACTCATAGATTCATTCATGGGTTTAGGCCCTAAGGGCACCCAAGTTTTGCAAGGGGTGAGGATAGATATCTCCACATTGCCTTAGATAGACAAAAATAGGTTTGTCGATATCTCCACACACACTCTACCACCGTCGGTCGATCGGGCATGGCGAGGAGAGGAATAAAATAATGATGTAATATTTTTTTGCTAAAACTACTTTTGATCTTCCAAAACCATTTTCTTAAATATTTTTTATCTTCCAAAATTGAAACCGTTTTAAAATAAATGATAATCATCATTTTCCTTTTGTCATTAATATTATGACAGTTGGAGTCTCCCCGCTCATTATAATTATAGGTCTCATTCTTCTCTTTATAAGAACTTAGAAACTTCACAACAATTTCATTCTCTCCCAAAATTCTCTTTCAGTATACTGAGCAATAGAATATTTATTTTGAGTGTTGTGAATTCTGATTAGTTTCAGTACAAAACTAATCTAAGAACGAGGTTGTTTTATCTTGGAGACAACGGGACAATCAAAATTGGTTTGCACAAAAGAGAAGAGCAGTGAAACATCTTAAAGAAAGCGATATCCACGACTCAGCCATCTTCTAACCAATTTTTATTTTGCATTCTTGGCTTTTTTACCAGGCGTTTTGACCACTAAGAGAGGTGATCAGTAGGCGAGATCAGTTGGCAAGGTAATCAATTGGTGACTTGACCAGGTGAGATACCAATTTCTTACGCGAGATACAAGGTAAGGAAGCACACGTTCTGTTTAGTCGTTCTGTCTAGGTGTTAAGGCTTCTCAACGCATCACACCTTTTGAGCGAAGTGAAACAACACTTAGTGAGTAAAGTTTAAAGAAACAACATTTTGGGAAATGAATTTCATGAAGCATTTTCATTGCAACACTGGCTCAACACCTCATTTTCAAGAAATCACAATCGTAAAACAAATATTAGCCTTCTACACTCCTTTCCACCAAGAACATGAACCATTCCCGTGTATGGACTATTGTGATGACCTTTTCATCGATAACATCCCTAATAATTTCATGGTCCGTTTCTTGTTGCTCGGGCTTCATGGCGCAATACACATCTTTTATGCATTGTCTCATCTCAATCTACCATGGAGACCTTTTGTATGATTACTTTTACTCATTATGTGCACATAATAGCTAGCTTATTGATAGAAATATGACTAATGATTTACTCTCAATCAAGCATACAATACAATCAATAAAACATGAACTTTAACTTGAAAACATAACATTAAAGTTTTCTTTCAAATCATGATTTTCTGTAAACGTAAACATGCATTACATGACACTTGAAACATGAGACTTAGAAAGAAAAGCTTTAGAATCTGAGTTCATTTTGAAAATCACTCACTGTACTAAGTTCCTATGTTTGCTTAGAACTTTTAACAGTCTTCGTTCTTCTTCTCACTGAACGATCTCTGCTTTTTCTATTAGTAAAAATCTCAAAATAATAGTTCTACCCTTCCATCTTACTTTCTTATTAATACTAATCCTAAGTTAGATTAGTCATGCCTTAAACTCCTATAATCTTGTCAGCTTCTGCTTAACTAAATTCTAAGTCTTCGCATGTTATGACACTTGGAATCCACTCCACTGATCTAATAGTTATAACCCCGAGAATCTCTTTAAATCTCCTACACGATTGTTTAACCTTTTACACAATCGTTCAATCCTCTTACACAATCGTTTATCCCTTTAAATGATCATTTTTTTCTTATACGATCCTCTATCTTTCTTACATAATCGTTTAACTTCTTGCACGATCTTTTACATTATTACACGATCGTTTAACAAAATACATTTTTTAAAACCTTCTATTTAGGCAATGGTCTTACATATAGTAAAATCCACACAGGACCATCTAGTACACCTCAAGCAAGTATTTTACATTTAAGTTGATAATTCTCTAATAATTAACTGTAAAAAAATATGTGTTACAACTACAATTTCTTTTTTAGGGTTTATCATCAGCAACAAAGGCATTGAAGCAGATGCTAGCAAACACTGAGTGGCAACCACCTAAAACAGTAAAAAGAAATTCAATCTTTCCTTTGCCTGTTTTTATAGAAAATTAATTAAAAATTTATGTTCTCTAGTTACTCAACTAACCAATGATTTAAATGGAGAAAAGCCAATTTAAATAATTGTGGGATTGGCATTGGTGTTGTCCTATCCCAATCAAAACCATCAAACTCAATGAGTTTGTACAAAAATGGTCCACCTATGAACAGCAGCCTTACTCCCTTGTTCAACCTCTACAACAATCGGACCGTCATTTCCATTGCAAAATAATTTGTCTTACTTGCTCACCATCATTCTTACCATGTTAGTAAATGCATAGTAAGCAAGAATTTAGTAAAACAAAATTCAAATATCAATAGAGACTAAATTCAGACTCTAAATTCAAAACTAATCAACAAAAATGATATTTTTTATTCAATAAGATTATTTGACTTTTACGTGTAACCGAGATTAGAGGACGAGTTTGCTAGTGAGTAAATGTCATTTGCTTAATGCATTTGGGAGCAATATTCCAAATATAATTGGTTATATTTCTAGCTGGACCCATTTATGATTGAGATTTAAAAGAAAAAAAAAACAATAACAACATTTACAAATTAAAGAAAAATAATTAAATTAAATAAGTCTTGCTCGTTTTTTCTTTCTTTCTATGCAATAAATAAATTTATATATAACAAACACTTTGATTTCTAAGACATTTAAAAAACCAATAAATTTCTTGATTATTTAAAGCAACAACGATGACAAAGTGATACCAAGAAACTCAAATCTAACTAAATAGCATTAATATTGAAAAATAGGTGAGACGATCAATAACACGGCTATATCGAAAGTAATTAACTGAGATAATAGCTAAAAAAACAAAAATAACAAATAACAAAAAATGCTTTGTTAACCCAGTTCGACAAATTCGGTCTACATCTGGGGAGCTTCTCCGCTTAAATAAGAAATATTATTAAAATTCAAATGAGTAATGAACAACACTTTTAAATTATGACATAAACTTAATCAATGACAAACTCCCACTGAATTTGTGTTTGAATCTACTTGAAGATAAATTTAGGCTCCCACTGAATTCATTAACCGCAATTCAACTATTTTGGTTTTCTTTCATATTTCTTGTCAACAGGTGGGTGTAAACTTCAGTAATCCATCTTCATAAAGAAGGCAATTCGACTACCTTCCCAAATAATAATAAAACTTATGTGAAATCAATTTTCCATCAATGTGCACACCCAACTAAGCTCATGGTTTAACTATTTAAATATCACGATAATATATCTCTCGTAACTTATTTATGCAAAGATATAGATAAAAGATTTCTACTATGAAGAAATTTTTTTATCTTTAAATAATATCTCTATCTTTGAGTAATATTTTTTTATTTAAATAATCATATAAATAATAATTTTATTATTTCTTTTTGACAAAAATATCCAACAAATATATATATATATATATAACCAAGAACTCAATTTGAGATGGAAAAACTAATGCATATGATAGATATTATTATTATTATTTTGAAGAGTAAATACATTATTGAGAACACACATATACATGTTCTTCACAAAGTTATGATTGGCAATCATCTACAATCTTTTGGTTTGCTTTCTTTTCTTGGAAGTTGGGATAAATATCATTTTGGTTTCACTTTTAATAGGTAAATTTTTAATCAATTGCTTGAAACATAAGGATTGCCAATTGGCATTCTCCATTGTCCATGGCATCTTTTTAATTCTCAAACAATTGGAGTATGCTCCATTTTTAAGTTAACTGTTTGGATTTTAAAAATTCTTTCTTTTTATACATCTTTCTTTAAATAAATGTGTTTGAATTCTTAAAAAAATTTAAAAAACATAAATAAAATGTTAAAAATGGCTACACCTCCTTTAATGACAAATTTGTTTATTTTTAGTTAGGTTTATTTTTTTTCATTTTCATTGAGTGGTTTACTTCTCTCTATCTCTTATTAAAAGATAATTTTTAGTTAAATTCTAAAAACACAAATATATTTTCAAATTTTAACTTGATTTTTTAAAACATTGTTTAAAAATAGAAAACAAAACATACAAAAAAAGAACGTGAATAGGATGTTCATAAACTTTATCTTCAAAAACTAAAAATTAAAAATTAAATTATGCCCTTTTCTTTTTGTTCTCAAATTTTTGAGTATATGACAACACCAGAAATTTAGAGACTTTAAGCATATATGTTATTAAAAAATCAAAAATAGAAAGAAAAATTTAATTTTCATAAATATAACAAAAACACTAAAATCCATGATATTTTCATAAATTATAGGTTTGCCCTAGAATAATGCGGACGATTTTTCATTTATTTTTCTTCTTTTTCTTTGCGATTGATTTATCTTCTCTTCATATTATTAATTATTTATATATTATTACTTTCTCATTTTACAATATTGTGATTATTTATGTAAATATTTATCAATTTTTTCATTTTTTCTTCCCAAATTTCTTCATTCTCTTCATTTATATCTTCTTTTTTCTTCTTGGTACAGGATCTAAATGATATTGGTGCATGATCTAAACGATCGTGTACTATCATCTAAATGATTAGTTGTCTATCTAAGATAGACCACTATCACTACTAGATTGTTTAGATTTGGTACAAAATCGTCTAAAATAGGTACAAAATTGTTTAGATTTGGTACAAGATCGTTTAGGTTGGATACAAGATCATTTAGACTGGGTATAAGATTTCAAGATTGTGTAGACTTGATACAAGATCATTTAGATTGAGTAAGAGATCGTTTAGACTTGGTACAAAATCATTTTTTTACAGTGTATTACCAATTAATCGCAATGGTATTTTTGTTATTTCACTTTGCAGACTTGTGGATTTTTTATTTTCTAAAATTATTCTATACAATGTAAATAAATATTTTTGCTGATATTAAGAAGAAAATAAAGCATTTTGGTACATAAAATTTAGTGAAGGATAGAATATATGTTTGCATGTCTGGCTGCCTCTCTATTTCGATGCATGAGCAACAGAAAAATGGGTAATAATTGATGTTTCACAATAAGTATTGTCTGATGCATTACCATCATCTTAAAAAATAATAAATAAATGCATTACCATCATTTTGTAGTACACTGTGAACACATCTTGTGGGAACAAAAGTTAATTTGAGTTTGTCCAACAAATTATATCTTCGAGCCAAATCTCCGAGTGACAATTTTCGAGCATGAAGAACTAACCGATAGACAATGAAGTTACAATAGCCACGAACCAACATGAACCTGTGAATGGATCCACGATGGGGTAAATAAATGAAATCGTCCAACATTTAAGTATTTATTTCTCCCAAACAAGAGGTTCCATGAAAACTGTGACTCTCACCTACCCTCACTTTTAAAAGATTAATTGCTTACAATATATCTTAACTTACCATTAACTTTTTGAGGTTGAAGATTTGATTCCCTACCCCACATGTTGTCAAAATAATAATAATAATAACACCTTAGTTGCCCTCTTTCTCAACAAAAAAAAAAAAAAAAAAAAAAAAAACATATGGAAATTTATTTAAAATTCAGAACCTAAATTGTATTCATAACAATTGTAAATGTGTTTAGACGTTTATTATAATATGATCCATCATATAATTTAAGACCCTATCCATAATTCTTAACTACAGGATATAGGGAATAATGTCAGGATCAGAATTTCATTTCAATCTCCCAAATATTAATATGGGAAAAAATGGTTGACTTGCACTTCTATAACATAAGTGAGTCAAAGATATATATATGTATATATATGTGTGGGTGTGGGTGTGAGTGTATATATATAGATAGATAGAGAGAGAGAGAGAGAGAGAGAGAGAGAGAGAGAGATTCTTAAAGAGCAAAGTTCTTAACAGGGGCCTTTAACAGCATTGAGGCAAGTATACAACTTTTTCCAAAGGGCTTCTAAAATT
>JBBPDI010000005.1:16891321-16903738 GCA_037974545.1 Cucumis variabilis | reverse complement strand
TGTCATTCAACAAATAGAGTCGGAGACGGCCATTGATTAGGTTTGTCCTGAACCGAGAAGAATAGCCTTTTCCAAAGACTGGCAACAGCAGCTCCATACCCCAATCTACAATAAATGTTTTCTTTTTTTATCAGAAACAGGCACCTATATTCTGCAATACGGAACCAGGGACATCTCTGGAAGTTCTGCAGATTTAAAATCGATACAAATCATAAAAAGAGATGTTTTAAAATTTATTCAAATTCACGAGTCTCTGAGAAAGATCATTTTATTTAACCATACCAAAGCCCTCTGCTGCAAAATTAAAACTTGGATTGAACATCAACCAAGATAGATCCAGTGGTATGGAAACTAAAATACCATTGTCTCCTCTCATGTACCAAAGATCAGCCTAAAATTTTCCCTATATGAGATGTATTCCTACATCTAGCAAAGTACACTATACTTCGTCAACATATCTTTTTCAGAATTCATGAACACACAGTTGTACAATGTACGGACCCTAGTTAGGGAAATATTAGGGATGTTAGAAGAATATTGGTATGGTTATTATAAGGGGTAAATTAGTAAATGGCTAGTAAGTTAGGATTTTTTGTTACAAAGAGGGAGGATTGCGAGGAAGGGTGTAAGTAATCTCCATAATTGGAAGGTTTGTAAGAGTCTAACCCTCTAGAAAGGCTAGGGTTACCTTATTACTTCTTCTTATATTATAGCATATCGTCAATATATGTCCATACAATTCTATTTTTTAGTGTCTTTGAATTATTTGTGTTCTTGACTATCTTCTTGTTAGATGGCATCCTAACATAGAACCATGGAACAGATCATTGTTACTTGTCAACATTTTTGAAACTGCGTTATTATAAAAAAGTTCAGCAAAGAGAACTGAGGTGGTTGGATTTGAAGATGTGTCAGTGAAGGAAGCAGCTGAGGCAAAGGAATAAACTCTCTAAAGCCAAAACACATGCGGCACCTCGAAATAGTACTTGATGGAATACATCAGTTCAGTTTCAATCAAATGCATTATTTGTAACATGTGCTATTGTTTTCATTTGCACATGCTTTTAGACATGTGCTCTCGAAAGAAAAAGGTATTCAAAAGAAAAACACTCTTTTGGCTGGCAAGAGTGGCGTGTTAGAAATAGTGGGCTTGGATCATGTTAAAAGTCACAGAAGTAGTTGAGATTTACTTTGCCCTAATTTATTATTTTAATTAGGTTTAATTAGGTTGGTAGTCTATAAATATTTTTCCCTTTGTATCTTTATTATCATAAGAAAATAATAAGAAATATTAGCATCGTGGTTTTTCTACCTCTATTAGGGTTTTCACGTAAATTTGTGTTTGTTCTACATCCTACATCGCTACTTTCAATGTGGTATAAGAGTGGGATATTGAAGAAACTCTAGACAATCAAACACTTAATGGAATCCTAGTAGAATGGACAATCGTCAACATCAGTGCATCCATCGCCGCTGCAATTGATACTAGAGTCAACACCGCCATGGATCAATGGTTTCGACGGCTTCAGAACCCACTGGCCAACCTTCCTGCCCAACCGCAACCAGCAGCCTTCGGCCGTACAAGTCCCTCATGTGTCGTTGGTCCAAATTCCCTCAGACATGCTGCCTAGCCCTCACGCACTGTTGCCCGCACCTACACCTTCATTGTATGCACCTTCAAATGCACTATCGCACAAGCCGCTGTCAAGACTTGCCCAGCCAGTGACCTTGGTTCTATTTTTCGCAGTTGATGTGATTGCATCGCCTCCTGCTAGGTTAGCCGCAGACCCTAGTGGTTGCCTCAAGCTTGGAAATCCAGCCCACTCGACCTTTGAGGTAGGTGAGTCCTCAGCACAATCAAGGGCTCATGAGCAAAGTCCATCTACGGGTATTTCTCAACATGAACTAGACATACTACGACAACAAATTGTAGCGATTGGGGCAATGCTAAGGGCTCTGTCCAACAACTGTTTGACCTCACCGGTATATTCTGAAAATCTAGTAACCTCGTTCCATGCTTTGTCCTCTTCTTATGTGTCTAATCTAGTGGCACAATCTACGAGATATTTTTTAGGGGAGAAGTTAAATGGTCAAAATTATTTTTCGTGGTCCAGTCTATCAGAATGATCCTTGAAGGACGCCACAAGTTTGGTTTCTCGACAGGAAAGATACCTCGTTCTACACCGAGAGACCCTCAAGAACGATACTGGAAAAGGAAGGCTTCACTTATTTGGTCCACATTGATCTGTATGGAACCACAAATCGGCAAGCCCACATTGTATGCTGCAACTGGTAAGGATATTTGGGACATAGATAAAAAATTGTATTCCAAATGTCATCAATGCAAACAGGGGACGATGGATGTGACATCCTTCTTTAACCAACTTTCCCTCATCTAAATGAAGCTATGTAGAGAAATTGTCCGGAATTGTCCCAGTGATGGCCTACAGTACTTCATGATTAAAAAGGTTGACAGGATATATGTTTTTTTTTTTTTTTTTGCAAGTCCCAACCCTAAGTTCGATATTTTTCGTGGACGTATACTGAGCCAGAGACTTATACCCTCCCTGGTAGAGGCTTGTTCTGAGGTTCGCCCTAAGGAAGATTGTACCAGTGCTATAAGTAGTCTAACAAACCACCTTATTGATTCTGTTATTGATTCCGCTACCTTCAGTGCAGGGTCCCCTAGTCATGACAGTGAGAAGCACAATGGAAAACAAATCCCTATTTGCGAACACTTTAAGAAACAGTGGCATACCAAGGAGCAATGTTGGAAACTACACAGTAGTCACCCAGAAGGTAAGAAACGCCCTTACAACGACAAGCAGAACACGGGGCGAGCTTACGTGAGTGAGTCTACTAGCCCTTCTCAGCTACCTAAGGATCCCATTCCGACTACACTACGAGCTATTGCCTAGTCAGGTATACCTCAGTCCTTCGATCTTATTAGTGTTGATGGGAAGAATCCCTAGATTCTAAACTCTGGCGTCCCTGATCATTTGACAGGATCTTCATAACATTTTGTGTCTTATATTCGTGTGCTTGTAATGAGAAGATACGGATTGCAAATAGTTCCTTAGCTCCCATTTTTAGGAAGGGGCTGATTTTTCTTTTTGAAGGATTGACTTTACATAATGTGGTGCATGTGCACCGAATTTCCTACCTTATTCTGTTTCTTTTCAGGATTTGAGCTCAGGAACTCTACATGCTTGATGATGACGCCTCCTCTACTAGCATTCTCATTCAAGCCACCTCAAATTTCAATATATGAAATGCTAATTTTCTAAAGTTGATAGTTCTACCTTGTCTTGTGTTGTGATGTGTGTATTTGGGCTAAAAAGTATCAACCCAACTTTTCACTCTTGTCCATAGTGATGTTTGAGGACCGTCGAAGGTTACTACCACCTCTGGCAAACAGTGGTTTGTTCCCTTCATTGATGACCACATCTGCCTCACTTGGGTTTTCCTCATCTCCGACAAATCCTAAATCACATCCACATTCCAAAACTTCTATTACATCGTAAAAATGCAATTCAATGCAAAAATTGCAATCTTACGTAATGATAATGGTCACAAGTTTCAAAACCACACCCTTTAAGGAGTTTTTGTCCTCTAAGGGAATCGTCCACATCAGAGTTCTCGTGCTTACACCTCTCAACAAAATGGGGTTGCTGAGAGAAAGAATTGTCACCTTTTGGAAGTTGCCCGTTAATATGTTGTCTACTTCCCTTCCTTCCTATCTAGGGATCGATGTTGTTCTCACTACAACTCATCTCGTTAGCCGAAAGTCTTCCTGTATCCTACACCTCCAAACCCCTTAGAATGTTTCAAAGAATTCTATCACTCTACCCATCTCATTTCTGATGCCCCCCTCTTCAAGTGTTCAGGTGCACAGCATATGTTCATAGTAATGGTCCTAACCAAACTAAATTCACCATCGGGCTCAAGCTTGCATGTTTGTTGGATACTCTCTACACCAAAGAGGCTATAAATGCTTTCACCCATCCTCACATAAATACTTTGTCTCCATGGATGTCATCTTTCTTGAGGATCACCCCTTCTTTCTGGTTAGACTACTTCAAGGGGAGAGTGTGAATGAAGAGTCTAACTATGTGGTTATCTTATAGTCTACCTATCCTACTCTTGTTACCTTACCCGCCCCGAAGAAAATATAATTATATATTATTTAATTAATTAATTAATAATAAATAAATAAATAAGTTAAGTGTATTGCCTATGTTTTTCAAATTTCACCCTAACTCTTTTCTTCAGCCTAACTCTTTTCTTCTCTAACTCTTTTCTTCAGCCTAACTCTTTTCTTCTTTGCGACAGCCCTCCGCCCTCCGCTTGGTTTCGTTCTTCTTCTTTTTTCTCTTCCTTTTCTTTCTTCATTTCTATTTTATCCTTTTTCTTTCTCTGTTCTTTCCTTCTACTTCTAAGTTCTATTCTCCTCCTTTTTCTTCTTTTCTCTATTTTTCCTTTCTCTCTATCAATGGGATTTTCTCTGTAAAAATATTTTGCAACTTCCGTAGTGAAACAAGGACAAAACCCAAAATTGTTGAATACAGCATCTAAGCCAATTCTGAAGGTTAGGCTTTTTGTGCTTTGAAGTCTGATTTTGTTCTTATTTATTACTTTTTTTATGGGTATTCGTCGATATCATCATACGCACATTTGTTTTTGGTCTGATTTTTGTTTTCTGAATTTCTTGTTGTGGAGTTAGTCTGAATTTAGTTGCTCATGGGCTTCAAGTTTCACTTCCTTGATCTGATTGTTGTGTTTTGCGAAGATCAATTTTGTAGGCTTTATGTGTTCTTTTGTTTTCTATTTTAGTTTATTCTTTTCCCTTTTAGCTTATTTGGGTGTTTGAGAACTCTAATGGATTTGGGTTAGTTTTTGATGATTTGGTCTGTAGCGTTTGGTATGATATTGAATTTGAAATAGTTCTTGGTTAGTTCGGAATGTTGTTGAAAATCTATTAGAGATGGCTGCTATCATGTAATCTATAGCAACGGAAGCGGAATTGTGTAATTTTTGTTGTAGCTCAATTAAGTTCAAAGTGAGGCTTCCCTTCTTGAGACCATCTACATGTAAACTAACTATTAACCATATTGTGTTGTGACAATAGTCATCGTGTTGTGAATTCAACAAAAATATAATGATGCAAAGTCTTGCTATGTGTTTAATTGAAAGTGATGTAGTGGAAGAATTTTGTATTTAAATTATTTTCTATGTTAGTAATCTTTACACATTTAGTCTACTTTATTTTGAGGTACATTTTGACTATTTGTAGGTGAAAATGACTCTATCTAATGATAATGAGTTAGAACAAGATGATTCAACTCCAATATCTAGGAACATGAGTGAATCAACTCCAATTAATAGTGCTTCAAGTGGTAATGATCAATCTACAACTATTACATTAGATAGTGATGATAATGAGGAAATACTAAAAAGTAGTAGATTGACATCGGTTGTATAGAATCATTATAAAAGACAAAAAATAAATGATACCATGAAAACAATATGTAATTATTGTGGAAAAAAGTTAGGAGAATCTAGAAATGGAACAAAACATTTTCTAGAAATGGAACAAAACATTTACATGATCATTTCAAAATTTGTCCATTACATAGACAAAGAGACATTAGGCAATCGTGCTTGAAACCCACTAAAACCAATAAGGGAAAATTAGTGTTAAATCTAGCCCTCTTTGATTATGAAGCTTCTAGAAGAAATCTTGTGTGTCATAATTTTACATGAATATCCTATAAACATGGTTGAACACAAAGGATTTAGAAAGTTTTTTAGTGGTGTTCAACCAATGTTTAAGATGATTTCAAGAAGCACGATGAGGAGGGATATAATAAAAATTTATGAAGAAGAGAGAATTAAAACAATGAAATTTTTTTAAAGCAACAAAAGTAGGATTGCTCTTATTACAGACATGTGGACTGCGACAAGCCAGAAGAAGGGATATATGGCAATCAATGCACATTTTATTGGGGACATTTACTTGCTAAAGCATTGATGAAGTGTATATTTGATTGGAACATAGATCGTAAATTGTCCACTTTAACCGTAGATAATTGTTCTACAAATGATGCAATGGTGGACATTTTATTAAGAAAGTTAGATTTAAGAACACTTTGGTTGCGTGGAAGTTTGTTTCATATTCGTTGTTGTGCACAAATTTTGAATTTGGTAGTGAAAGATGGTTTGACTGTAATTTCTAATGGTATAGAGAAGATAAGAGGTACGGTTCATTTTTTTACCATTTCTCCAAAAAGGAAAGAAAAATTTAGGAAGGAGTTCACCTATTACAAATTTCATGCACTAAAAAAATATGCGTTGATTGTGTTACAAGATGGAATTCAACATATGTGATGCTCAAAACTACTTTGGAATACAAGGATGTGTTTCCTCGTCTAAAACAACGTGAACCACTATACACTTGTCTTCCTTCAGAGACAGATTGGGATTTTGCAGATTGGGATTTTGCAAAAGAAATGTGTGATAGATTAGAACCATTCTACTTGATGACTGAATTATTTTTTGGGTCGAGTTATCCAACCTTTAATTTTTTTTTTTTAAAAAGTTTACGAAATTAGGTTGGAACTTTCTCATTGGCTTAATTCTGATGTTGATGAGATATAAGTAATGACATCAAGAATGATTTCCAAGTTTGAAAAGTATTGGAGTGTGATTCATGGTGTGTTGACAATAGCTACAGTATTAGATCCTAGTTTCAAGATGAGATTGATCGAGTTTTATTTTCCTCAATTCTATAGATCTCATTATACAGTAGAAATTGAACGTGTTAGAGAATTGTGTTGTGATTTGATGAAGGTTTATAGTTCAAAATTAAGTATAATAGAAGAACCTCAATGTTCTATGTTCTGCATCTACATCTTATTCGACTTCAAAGCGAGATGGAAGTAGTAGTAAAACTTTTCTTGCTAATAGGAAAGATCGCCACCTTAAGTTTGAAGAGTTTGTTAGTAATGTGGAGAATGATGTTGGCAATGTCAAATCAAAGCTTGATCGTTATTTGGATGAGTCTCTTTTACCACGAACGAAAGACTTTAACATTTTGCAATGGTGAAAATTGAATAGAGTCAAGTATAATGTTTTATATGAAATTTCAAAGAATGTTCTAGTTGTTCCCATCACTACTATTGCTTCTGAATCTGCATTTAGTATTGGTGGTAGACATATAGGTCCACATCGTTCTCAAATTCATGAAAACTTATTGAAAGTTTTGATGTGTACTCAAGATTGGCTATGGGCCAAAGGTATGAGTTAATATTATTGTTTAGATTATTTAACAAACTTTTACTAACTACGATTTAAGCTTTTTTTTTTTTTTTTGTGCATGGCTCACATAGATAAGCATACTCCTATTGATGCTAAAATGTTAGAAAATGTTCTTCACGATCAAGACTTAGACGATGATGCAAGTAATAAGCTTCATATTATTATTGTTTTTAAAATATTTATTCATACTAATTTGTATAATATCATTTTAAAATATTTATTCATACTAATTTGTATAATATCTTTTTCAGGAACCATTTCATACAAAATCGAATGAAATTCATTGATGGCTTGACTCGATTTTGGTTATGTTGGCCTTGAATTGTTATTTTGTAAACTTCTCTTAAAAAATTTGTTGTTGTGTCTTTAAAAATATTATCTAATTCAAGATTTTGTTAGAATTGTTATGAACTGATATTTGAATTTTTTTATGAATTTATGAATGGATTTCTAAATGCTTCTAATAATTGAATTTTTATTTTTATAAACAATGAGAATTGACATTTTAATTGTCTTCAAAAAGAAAATTCATGATATTCTATTGAAAATAAAACATTGAAAATCTACATATTTAAAGTAATTGTGAAATGAAAAATAAACTTTTTAAAAAAACTATACATATTTCAAGTAAATTTGGAATGAAAAATGAGATAAAAACTTTTTTAAAAAAACTTTTGAAAATATAAACAGAGAATTTTTCCCACGGGGAGTGGCATCCCCAACCCCGCCCTGCCCCATGGACATCTCTACTACCTACAAACCAAGTTTCATGGATAACCTATTATAGGAGGAATCTCAAAAACAAAGTTTGGTCTCCTGCTTTTCAGTCGACTCCAATCTAAAATTTTAAACCTTTACGAGATCAAGGTATGACTAATTCCATTGACTCATATTAATAACATAATAAGTGAGAATGATAGGTCCGAGACGAATTCCACTAACACACATACCGACAGTAAGGTGGGTGAGAACGACAGGTTTGCAAATAACGGGTTCGAAACAGTTATCCCTAAAGATATGGTTGAGAAAGATAGTGTTGATGAGGTCATTATAGATAAAGAGGTCAGGGTTGATGAGAATGAGATCATTGTAAAATCTACTGAAAACAAAACCAAGCAGGACCATTCAGGAAATGTCGATAAGTATGATCCTTCTCTAGATCTTCCTATTAAGCTGAGGAAAGGAACCAGGTCCTGCACAAAACACTCCATTCCCAACTATGTTTCATACGAGAACCTCTCACCCCAGTTCAGAGCCTTCACTGTCAGCCTTAACTCTACTACGATACCCAAGAATATCCACCTTGCCTTAGAGTGCCCTGAGTGGAAAACTGTTGTCATGGAAGAAATGAGAGCCCTGGAAAATAACATGACTTGGGATCTCTGCACATTCTACAAGGGACACAAGACTATAGGATGCAAATGGGTGTTTACACTTAACTACAGAGCAGATGGTACCCTTGACAGACATATGGCCAAGTTAGTTGCAAAAGGGTTCGCTCAGACTAATGAGGTTGACTATTCTAAAACATTTTTCCCTATTGAAAAGTTAAACACTGCTAGAGACTTGTTGTCAATTGTTGTAAATAAAAATTGGCCCTTATACCAACTTGATGTTAAGAATGAGTTCTTGAATGGAGATCTAGAAGAGGAAGTGTTATGAGTCCTCCTCCAGGATTTGAAGCTCGGTTTGATAATAGCTTCGAAAGTGTCATTGTACGAGTTGAAACTATCACCGAGAGCTTGGTTTGATAGGTTTAACATTTTTGTAAGTCAAGGGGATTCAATCAAGGACGATCACACTTCATTCACAAAAGTCTCTAAGACTAAGAAAATTGCAATAATAATTGTCTATGTTGATGACATTGTGCAATTTGAGGATGACACCATTGAGATCATCCAAAAGAAGATGGAGAACGAGTTTGACATTAAAGACTTAGGCTGAAGTACTTCCTTAGGATGGAGGTTGCTAGGCCCAGAAAGGGCATCTCCGTGTCCCAGAGAAAGTACACCCTTGATTTATTTGCCGAAACAGGTATGATAAGATGTCGTCCTGCTGAAACGCCCATTGAGTTCAATACCAAACTCGAAAATTCAGGTGACAGGATTCCTATTGATAAAGAGAAATATCAATGCCTTGTGAGAAAGTTAATTTACTTATCTCAAACTAGGCTTGACATCTCCTATGCAATGAGTATTGTCAACAGTTCATGCAAGTTTCTTATGAAGACCACATGGAGGCAGTCAACAGAATTCTAAAGTATTTAAAAGTAATTTTCATTAAAGGGTTGAGGTTCAAGAAGATCGACAAAAGGTGTATTGAGACCTATACTGACTCTAACTGGGCAGGGCTATTGTTGATATAAAATCCACCTCGAGATACTACACCATTGTGTGAGGCAATCTTGTTACTAGGAAAAGTAAGAAGCAAGGAGTTGGGGCTTGAAGCATCGCTGAAGCCGAATACAAGGCTATAAGTTTGGGAATCTGTGAGAAAATACAGCTCCAAAAGGTGTTGTTTGGTCTTCATCAGGACTAAGAGATGCCTATGAAATTATTATGCGATAACAAGCCAGCTATTAGCATTGCCAATATCCCAATCTAACATGACAAAACCAAACATGTGAAGATTGACAGACGCTTATGAAAGGAGACTAGACAATGGTAGCATTTGCATCCCTTACATACCCTCAAGCCAACCGATTGCTAATATACTCACAAAGAGGGTCCTCTGACAAAACTTTGATTCAGGTATTAGCAACTTGGGTCTTTCCGACATTTCCATCCCAACTTGAGGGGGAGTGTTAAAAATAGTGGGCTTGGATCATGTTGAAAGCCCAAGGGTTAGTTGAGATTTACTTTGGTCTGATTTTTTATTATTTTAATTAGTTTCATGTTGCCTATAAATATTTTACCCTTTGTACCTTTATTATCATAAGTGGTTTTTCTCCCTATACTAGAGTTTCTAAGTAAATTTATGTTTGTATACATCTATGCTTTGAAGACTTCCAAACGTAGCTTTAATTTCTTCAAAAGTCTACAAGTTCTTTCCTATAGTTAGGCTTCCTTTTGAAGCTATGAGTCACCAAATATGGGAGAAGACGTTCAAATGCTAGCTGAGAACCACAAAAGGAAATGAACAAAATTGTGAAAGTTTCACGAACTTCAAGTAGAATCTCATTAGACATACAATATATGTGAATAGGATTCTGCTCCTCATCAATTATATTGCACAACAAACCCCAGTTTGAAGAGTGAAATGTTTGGATTCTTCTAGAACTTCATCATTCTACTCTAGAATCAAAATTTCCTCTTTTCAAGAAAAAAAAAGAATCAAATAGCTGAACTTCATCTACTCTAGAATAGAAATCATACCAAGAAGGGAAATATATGTGAGCATTGACATCACTTAGAACTCATCATCTTCTGCTGCAAGGTTCGAGGCTTTTATCTCAATGCAAGTACAGCAAACAGATTAAATTGCCCCAACAAAGGAACTTTCTAGGTTGTTGAAGACTATTGTTTCTCTTAAGCTTTCACCATTGAGAAGGAGCAGCTACTCCACCAAACTGAGTGAGAAGGATTGCTTAATGGTCAGTGGAAAATAAAGGACGGTGAAAAAAAAAAGATATCACCTCCTGAAATAATTTAAGAAAGAAAGACAAACCTTATACCAATATGTGATCCTTTTAAATATCATGAAGGCGCAAAAATGACCAGCTGCAAAAGCCTAGTACCCAATCTGCAGCTGGATATAGCTTTGGATTCCATGGAGTTCCGGACTGTTATATAGAGAATATAGGGTTGAGAAAGCCCCTTCATATACACCCAATCTGCAGCTGGATATAGCTTTTGATTCCATGGAGTTCCAGACTGTTATATAGAGAATATAGGGATGAGAAAGCCCCTTCATATACAAAAATATTTAACCAGAAATTACATAATTTTCAAGTGCCAAATTCAAATAAAACTGCATCTCAAATTCGATCAAGGTAGATCTAGAAATTCATCAACAAACTTATAAGTTATATAACTCAGTAACATTACAATACCATATGTGAAAAAGCATTCAGTGCACTAATGAGTCAAAAGTTCGAACCTTTCAAAGAAAGTGATGCAACAACTTTGGGGATTATTCAATTAGGAATCCATCACCAAACAAGGGAAATTCACCCTTCAAGTTGCGAGAAGAACTCTCTAGAACAAAGTTCTAATTTAAATATGATTCAGAAAGCCGCTCTACAATTCCCACAATTAGCTATTTAAAGTCTTGAAAATAAGGAATAACTAATACCTTCAAACTACTAATTAAAAACTAAACAAAAGTTAACCAATAAACTAATCATCTAAAACCATGAGCATATGCCATTTCTAAATAATTTTCTACTCTTCAGAAAAAGGTGTGAATCCAGATACAGGTCCCATTTATTAAAATGGCTCAAAACAAGTTTGAATTCAAAGTAGAAAGCAAAGGAACAGGAACTCAGTATGCTATATCTGGTACTAAAAATTTAAAGAGATTCGAATCATTTGATATAGATCAATTGTTACACCGCGAGAGCTCACTTAATGTCATAAACCAATTTTATTATTTCAAAAGCGTGATAGATGTTCATAAGAAAGTCAAAAATATCACATGTAGAACTACTTTAACATCTTACTGTCAAAGAAAAAAGGGAACAAGGAAATGCATTGTTTCAGGTGCAGAAAATTGTTGCATAAAGATCAGAAATCCAGAGCAGTAAGGGAAAGTCAAAATACAAAATGTTCCACAAGGATGAAGGTTTCAGCTGCTGTACCTTTATATTGCTTGAGATATGTTCGAACACATTCTAGATTGCCGAAAATAGCAGCTGAACCATCGTTTTGAAAATTGACTTTCTTCCACATACAAACTCAGCCCACAAAAGCCGCCACATCAGTATATTCTTCAGAGCTAGATGTATCACCACATAAACAATATTCTAGACAGCCATTCAGTAATTTATAATGTTTTTCAGAAATATTCACATCTTTGGGGGGAATATGAACCAATGTTTCACAATCTCGTTTCCTAGGTAATAATCCCAAGACTTTCATCTCAATTAATAAATAGATAACC
>JBBPDI010000005.1:16863455-16880650 GCA_037974545.1 Cucumis variabilis | reverse complement strand
TCTTTGATACAAATGTTGTGTTGTTAATCCAAATTAGTTTTAGTTGAAAGTGAAAATTTCCCATGGAAGTTGAAAAAGTTCAACTGGGGTTTTTGTACCAAATGCTATAAAATTACACACACAAAGTTTTCGTTGCACATAGTTAGATCAAAATCTGTGTCTTTGGGTGATACACTTTTCAGTTAATTGTGTTCTTGAGAAACTTTTTTTGTTGAGATATGATTCAAACTCAAAGCATATGTTTGATCAACTTCGAGGAGAGATTTTTGTGAAATCGAGTTTGAGGAATATAATTTGTCTATATCAGCAGATAAATTAAGCACTATGTTTATGTATATTATACATATTTGTTATAATGTATAAAATGGTATCTCCATAATTTATTTACGTGTCTCCATTGAGTTACTTTTTTGTGATCCTTGCTGGCCACTCTCAAGTTGTGGCGGTGCAACATATTGTATGATCTAAAAGTTTGTGCTTTTGGAACTTGGAAACCATAGTTTTCATGCTTCGCATTAAAATAAATAATCCTTTTTTTTAACATGTGGTTGTCATAAAAAGTTGGACATAATTTCATATTTTTCTTCCTCAAAAAAAAAAAAAGAAAAGAAAAAAAACTTTGAAAAAGGAAAATAATATTTGCCAATTATATATTGGGGCAGGGACCAACTTTTTTACTTTCTGAAATTTTGACCTTGGAAAAATATTTAAACTATCTTTGAGGAGTAGAAATGACTTTTCTACCATGTTATTGTGCTTTCTTATATAAAATGGGAGAAATAAACGAAACTAATATAAAAATGAACAAAAATGTGTCGTAGTAAAAAATGTGTGTATCTAATTTTAACACGATATTTTCTAGAGTATAATAATAATTGTCAATAATAGCTTAACATTTAAGTTGTTGAAAGTTATATTCACACAATTGCAATGTGATACTTAAAAAAAATGAAAAACCTAACGAGTAAATTATCTTTGGGTATGTTTAGTAGTTATAAGAAACGTAAGGTACAAAGTTTACAATAATTTTTTTTTAATACAACAACTAGGTGAGGGGGATTAAACCTCCACAAAATCTTTGAGCCAAATAATGAGGTCCTAGGGGTTGGTGGATTGGTAGGTTTGGAATTTAAGTCTGTTAATGTCAAACCTATGCTACCAGGTGCAAATTTATAAATATTTGAATCTGTGAAATTTTCTTGCATTTAATTAGTGGTTAGAAGTTTAAAATTGGCCTCTTTTATTTTAATATTGTTAAGTTTAAAATATACTAAAAATTTTAGAAGATTTTTTTTTTTTAAATGTTGAAATAAAGACCTTCAATGTTTTTAAATATGTGTTAGATATCATATTTATAAACCATAAAATTAGTTATAACTATCCAATTATAAACTCTTCTCAACACCTTCCATGTCCCAAATCTAAATTTTAATATTTCATCTTCTAAACCTTGTAATTAATTAGTTATTAATAAGGGAATTTTTAAAAAATATAACAAAGTGAAGATATTTACATTATATTTTTAAAACGAAAAATGTCAACCCATAATGTAAAATATAAAAATGTCCCAACCAACAAGCGCATAATATATTTGGTACACGATCTTATACTAAAATTCTTTAGATTTGACTGCTCAATTCGTTTGGCTATTGTTTGGTACATGATGATTAGATTTGATTTTAGATTTTGATAGCCAAATCTAAAAGTATACCAATATCTCAATGATTTTCATTCAAAATTGTGTATCAAGATCTTTTATATTTGGTATGCAATATTGAGCAACCAAATAACAATTTGAAGAAAAAAAAAACTAAAAACTTTTACCAAAGAAGAGAAAAGGCAATGGAAAGAAAAAGAAAAATTGCAGAATAAAGAAATGAAAAGGAAGAGAAAATCTATAATATTTTTTAAAAATGACGGGTACTTTTTTTATTTTGTTATATGACCCGTAAATATTTTGGTGTTTTGTTATATCTATTAATAGTAAAAGTTCAAGTGGGATGTCTTATCTTGGTGATATTGTGGATGCATTCTAGTTTATAATGGTTTCAAATGTTTTTTATTCAAGTCGTTCACGTGGAGACATGTGAGTGGGGTATTCTATACAAAAAATTTTTTATAAGAACATATTGCAAAATAATTAATCTCTTTGAAAATTAGTTAATTGATTAGATTAACATTATTTCATTAGATGATCATGTGTTACACAATCTTAATCCCCAAATGGGTTATATAAACTCTTGTTTGTGATGCTCATTTTTTTTTTTATTTGCACGGGTGAGAGTATCCGAGTCGCTCACTCAATATGCCTAACATTTTGGAGACTCGAGCAAATAAAGAGCTTCACAAATAGAGATAAAATTTAAGATAGAATTCATGCAATGGAATAATAAACTTAACCAATTGATAAACTACTATCATGCAACAAACATAAGCCAAGAAGATACTATTATTATTAATATGTTATCCTTCTCTCCTTGGCTCAGTTCATTCTCCTGTAATAATGTTATAATTCAATTCCCACCATTCCGAGCAGAATCGGAATCAAATATCATTAAATGAGCAAAATATTAAAAGCATTAAACATTCAATTTGGATGTATTGTAAAAATGAGTCACAATTCAAACACAAAAATTGAAAAAACTGTAATATTAAAACAATCAAAACATAATGTATAAACGATATAAATAAATAATAAAATCAGTAAAATCAAGAAATTAGAAAATATCCACTGTTTTCCATTATTTTGGAGTTTCAACCAATATGTGTCTTTCAAAACCCACCAAATACCATTATTTATAGACAATTTGACAAGTTTGAGGTGGACTACATCCACTAAGATTTGGTATCTTCAAGACACATGACAAAGGCAAGACGTGTAGAAGAATCTATTTTTATGATGTTTATAATATTTTCCCTTAGATGTGCATTACATATATAAAATATGTCTCGTTAAAACCTTACTAGAAAAAAAACTGATTGTAAAAAAATTCCAGTGAAGAAAAAATAGTACATGTTTTATATTTACTTACAAAAATAAAATTTACTCCCTCTCACGAACATATTATTTGATATTTCTGAGTTGTTACATTTCAATGTTGTGCACCAATTTTTCAAAGGTTATAGTAGGTAATGATTTTGTTAAGTCTGCTAGGTTATCATTTGAATAAATTTATTGTACCATAATATCATCATTTTCTTCAAGATCATGAGTGTAGAAAAGTTTTGATAAAATATGATTTGTTCTATCTCCTTTAATATAACCTCCTTTGAATTGAGCTATACATGTTGTGTTGTCTTTGTATAGTATTGTTGGAAGAATTTTACTAGAAAACAAGCCACATGTTCCATGAATGTGCTGAGTCGTTGATCATAGACATACACATCTCAATCTGACTTATGCGTTGCAAGAATTTTAGCATGATTTGAGGAAGTGACTATTATTGTCTCACCCTGCCCCACAGACATGCTTGCTTGACTCGCGAGATGCGGTGCGACTTAAGCATACTTGACGTGGTTAAACGTCAAAGGCACTCGTCTTAACTTCCTTAACTTAGGTTAATGACCAAACCACTTAGTTTAATAAATATACTTTAGGTGATATATAACTTAACAGGGAAAAGATAAAATAAACTTTAACTTTTATTACCAACAAGGCATTTAGTACATGAATATACATATACAAAACTTAACCAAAATACAAATAATACACTTAAGATTATAACTAAACGCCTGATAGTTCTTCACTTGGTAAGCTCAAACTTTCCTTTCCTCTTGGCCTCAATGCCTAAGTCCTAGAAGATAAATTTTAAAGAATTAGTGAAGTTTTATGAAATCATTTTCGCAATACCTTTTTATAAACATCATTTCACAAACCAAATCAACAAAACAAGATAACATATCAAATAATATAAATATATCATTTCGCATAAACACCATTTCGCATAACACATCTTTTCGTATAAATGAATCATTTCAAATAAACACACATTAGTTAACAGTAGGGGTGTAATCGAGTTGGGTTGGGAGACATTCTCAACCTAACCCATATTTTTGGGTTATATGGGTTGACAATTCGAATAGCCTGAATTTAGTTTTCAACCCAACTCGTAAAATATGAGTTGGGTTGTCGATTTTTTCCCTCGTTTAGGGTTAAGGGAAACGAAGGTGGACGACACGATTGTAAGGGAGAAGATCGATCGCCGAAAACAGAGGTAGACAACACGATATTGTGGGAGAAGACTGGAGACTGAGGTGCGATGGAAGAGAAGAATCAAAGAGAAGAATTGAAGATAGTGAAGAAGGATGAGTAGAGTGTGAGACGAGAGGAAGAGGGAGGAAGACCTAGTTTTTAGATTTTATTGTATTAAATAATATATATATATATTAATTCGGGTTGGGTTGGGTTGAACCGAATTTTTCAACCATCCAACTCGAGACCCAACCCAACCCAACTCGAAAAAATCCAATTTTTTTAACCCAACCCAACCCTTATAACATAGGTTGGATAGTCCGGGTTATTCAGGTTCAACCCATATTCTTACACTCCTAGTTAACAGTCATTCTTTTCGCCAAGGATCTCGAATCACTCTCTACACTAGGTCACGTAACTTTGTGTTTAGACTACTGAGTTCTTCAACATTCGAGAGTATACAAATTCGTCCTTGTTGCTTAGACTGCTAAGCTTGATATGCTCCTTTCAACGCATAAGCCAACTTCTTATCACCATGCAGCCTGGTGGCCTTGACTCTTTACATGCACATAAAAATTAGCATCTTGATGGGAAGGAACTAATAGTTTGAAAAACCATTCATAATCAATGAAATGATCATAATAACAATTCATACTTTAAAACATATAGAGCATGCTTTGAACATAAAATAATCTTTGCACTGAAATCTCATTAGAAATCTTCACTATGGAAATCATTATTTCAAAATGCAATAAGAACTTTATAAAAGAGCATTTAACATAAATTTATTTGAGAGAAAATACTCACAAACTTATGAAATTGAGAAATTTCATTACTACTTCTCGTGAAACTTTCTTCTTGCGTAAAGTCCTTATTGCATAGTTACACTTACATTTTAAAAGTCTACCTTGCAAATTACTCTACACATCAACTTCTTATCGTCTAACCCTTTCAAAAGCCTCCTCGTGAAAACTTCTTCGCGGAGTAATCCACCTTTCCTCGCATAACCTTTCTTAAGTAGCAACTCGCCTCCTCTCGCGAAGGCTACCTCAAAATGCCTAAACTAAACACTTAGTCAAATGTTTGCTTCTTAACTTTTAACTTAGGAGCAAGTTTCACAACAATTGTCTGTTTCACTAATCTTCATGATATAACAATTGTCACACCTTTCAAACCACCTACTCTTGATCTAAAAGATGACATGAAGCCGAAAAATCTCGTCTCTAGCTAATCAACGACACCCGCCAACCCTATCTTAACTTGAACTACTAAACCTTATACACAATCCTTACTAATTTTCATAATCGAATTGGTGGCCTATTACTACACACAATAGTACTTTAGATTTACTAAGTCACTAGTATAAAACTATGAATTGATGTTAAAACATCTTTATGAACATTACAAACCAGTTTAATGAAGCCTTAAAACAAAACAACTTGGCAAGTGTATTGTTAAGACATATATACTCAATATTTACAACTACTATTGACATATTTACAACATATGGACACAACTCGTAACTACTAAACATTAAATGCATGAGAAACTATCAACAAGACTGGCACAACGGACTAGTGACAGCAAGTCAAGCTTGGGGATCACGATCTCTTATTGGAAAGTGGGAAGAGCTTTGGAAATGGTGAGCTAAAAAGCCTAGTGGGTGACTATTTGAAAACATTAGCTTAGAAATCATGTTTGGAGGATTCAATAAATAGTCATTAACTTAAGGAACTATATAAAACAAACATTTTAAGAGCAACTCAATAAAACTATCATTTATGAATAAAATAATTCTTTCATTTTATGCCCTGAAATAAACTTGTGAGACCCATTTCTAATTTGTGTAAGAAAGTAAAATTCGGCTAAGTATTAAGAAGTTGGCGTTTGAACAAATCTGCGGAAAGGATTAAGCGATAAAATCTTGTATGGTTAAGTATACGTTTTTCTGATTAAGTGAGTAGTTCGCAAAAGAAGTCGTGCGATAAGTAGATAAAAAATATTCGCGTAAGTTAAAAAGTGAAAATTTTGACTATAAGTGTTTTGGGTAGTCTTCGCGAGAAGAACCAAGTGTTTCGCAGAGAAAAAGTCTACGAGGAAGCCTTGAAGTTTAAGTTCACAATAAGAGTTCTATGTGAGTAAAAGTTGGTTAGTTCGCGAGGAAGGTTTCTTATAGTAAAAATATAACCACGTGATCAGGTTATTTACAAGAAATATTAAGTGGTTGAAGTTATTCGTGGTTTGGGTTAGACAAGAAGTAAGACTTGGCTAAGAAAATGTCAAATATGATTTGACAGGGCTTAACATGTAATATTAAGAATTTAAGCATGGCTAGGTTGAATATTAAATTTACACATGTAAAGTTTTAAGCAGGAGCTGGCGAATTGAGAAGAATTTATGTATGACTAAGTTAGTTTAAGGGCTCTATAAATAAGAGAATTTGGGTAACTAAGAAAGAGATGGTGCGAGTTTTGTTGAAATGTTGAAGTGTTGCTGGTTTAGCCACTCGAGAAGAGGCTTGCAAGAAGAAGAAGAAGAAGGACTTATTTAGTAAAGTTTTGTGAATGTTTTTCTCTCAAATGAATTTATGTTAAAAAATTTATTATGATTTCTCTTTAATGATTTGAAAGAAGAATTCAAATGAGAATGTTTCAAAGAGATTTCTATGAAAAGTTATGTTTTCAAGCATGATTTATAATGTTAAAGCTCGATTTGATGATTATGATTTCAATACTATAAAATGGTTTTCAAACCATTAGTTGTTTCTTTGAGATGATGCTAACTTTTATGTGCACATAAAGAGTCAAGGCCACAATGGGGTATACATGCTACATGGTGATAAGAAGTTGGCTTATGCGTTGAAAGCGTAGCGGCCTGAGCAACAAGGATGAATCTATATGTTCTCGGATGCTATTAATACAATAGTCTAAACGCGAAGTAATGGACCAAGCGTAGAAAACGATTCAGATTCCTTGGTGAAATGAAATGATTTGTTAAGCATAAAGAAAGATTTATGTGAAATGAAATAATTTGTCGGAATGTTTAAATGATTTGATATTATTTTTTCGAAATGATTATGAAAATGTATTGCGAAAGGTTTTCATAAAACCTCACTAAGTCTTTTAGACTTATGCTTTAAAAATCTATCTTCCAGGATCAGACGTTTAGGCCAAGTAGAGAAAAAGGTTGAAAGATTTGCAGCGAGATGATTCAAGACGTTTTAGAAATGGTTAAACATTGGTTATTTGGTTAAAGTATTGTAATTATGTATGAAACACTTGTTATTAATAAAATATACATTTTGGTTTGTATTTAGTTTGCTCGGCATTACATTGACCACCGTTGCATTTTGAGTGTTGTTAATAGTTTAAAAGGTGTTGAGAATAAGTTTTGGGATAAGAAAATTTCAAGGTTGTAACTAACTCGCATCCTACTCCCACTACTTTAAAGCTTTGGTCGTAGTGCGGTTCGGGGTATGACAAAACTCGATCACGTTAACTTGACTATTCAATATGATCGTGTCTGATCAACTCGATGATGATATTACCATGCCTGAATTAAGTTAAGATAGTAGAGTAAAATCAATACTATCTTGCCTGGACTCGATGGTAGATGTCTAAGTGGTTAGCAAAGCCTTATACCTTTAATACTTTGTGCACATTAACCACAAATAACTTTGTGTATAATTAACCATGGTTTTAAAATCTATTCATAATTTAAACTTCCTAAAATTAGTGACTCAAATCTCTTGTTTCAATAACATTTAGAACTAACTAGTCTTGAAACATGACTTTTAGATCTCGTGTTTAAATAAACACATGCTTTCTTTAAATCTCTTTTTAGAACTCATATTCGTAATTCATGTTCGGTAATAGATTATAATTCATGTTTACATAAACTCATGCTTTTAAACATTCACTTTTGAACTTTGTACTCAAACTCATGTCGTGCAAAACATTTACCAAATCAGTAAAGAAATATCATTCAGAAATCTCAAACATGCTTAGGAACATTTAGCTTTTAACTCATGTTTATAAATATAAGTTGAAGTTGCGTTGCGTTGCGTTGCGTTGCGTTATAGAAAAGATGGAAGGAAAACTTAGTAAGAGTTGGTTGTTAATCAAGTGGCATGATTTGTGTGTTATCGAAGCCAAGATAGCCTTGAAGAAGAATTTTTGTTTTAATATTTGGTAATAGGTAGCTAAAGAGAGGTTAGCAAGGTGAAACTTGGCCAAATGTATTAAGCTAAGGGTTTGAGGTTAGGCTAGGCGGTTAAGATTGTCTAAATAACCTTTAAGGACAAAACATGTTAGGTAGAGATGTCTATGGGGCGGGCGGGGCGGGGATGGGGATGCCACTCCCCATCCCCGTCCTCACCACCGTCCCTGCCACCCTATCATATTCCCTATCCCCATAAATTTCTCCGCGGGAATTGAGTTCCCCACGAGAAAATATTTTTCATTTTTTTAAAGTTTAATCTCATTTTTCAATCCACAACTTGAAATGTATATACATTTTCAATGTTGTTTTATTGTCGATAGAACATTATCAATTTTCTTATTTAAAACTATTAAAATGTCAAATACTAGTTTATTGTTTATAAAAACAAAAATTCAACTATTAGAAGATACATTTTAGAAATTCATCCATAAAATTAAAAAATCTATAAAAAAAAATCAAAGATCAATCTATAAGTATTCTAACAAAGCCTCCAATTACATCTTAAGACATTACAATATATTTTTTTATGAAAAGTTTACAACTCACAGGTCAAGGCACGAACATATACATGTACAAGTTTACAATATAAAAATTGGAATTAGGAAAAAAAATAAAGGAAAGGAATAAAGAAAATAAGGAAATGAAGAATATCAAAATATGTTTTTTTAAAAAAACTATTTTACATATTATTAAATAAATAAATAAATAAATATATATATATATATATATATATATATAATTAATTATATTTTTAATCGAGACGGAGTCGGGGTTAGGGAATGTATTCCCTGTCCCCGGACCTGTGTTACCAGCGGAGAAATTTTTTTCCTCATTCTCTCCCTCATTCCCCGTGTATTCGAGGATTCCTAAATCCGAATGGAGTCGGGGCCATTCTCTGTGTTGCCATCGGGGTCGGGGCTTGAATCCGAATGGAACGGAAAATCTCCAAATACAAGGGACGAATCCTTGCGGGTTAAATGAACATCTCTAATGCTAGGCGTTTAGGTTGGCAAGTTTAGATGGATAAGAAAAGTGTGTTAGGCGAGCTGCACCATGTGGACAAGGCAAGGCATCGCAGCAAGGGCCATGTGAAAAGGTAAGTGACATGGCTTAAGGCAAGGCAACATGTTATGTGTGTGTTAAGGCTAAGCGACATGATGCATTGAGACTCATGCGAGTAAATCAAGTAAGCTTCGTTGAGGGCATGCGTTTTGTTATTTAGTGTTGCGCAAGCAAGCTATAGGTGTTCTGGTAGTGCTCGGTGGAGTGGTTTCTAGATGTCTAGGTATTCACTATAAATAGGTAACTTTGGATGATCATAGCTTCCTTTCAACTCGTGCGTTTTCTCTCAAATTTAGTCTTAAAAGAACCATTAGTGAGTTTGTTTATTTAGGTGGGGCTGCCGGATAAAAAGGAGTTGGGGACGGAGTGTAACTTTAGAGCTAAAGCACCAAAGGTCATTGTTTGGGCGAATTTGAGTAGTGTTTAATTCTTGAGGGATACCAACGTGTTACTTGGAGTTTTAAGCTAACATTTGGAGGTAAGATGCTTAAGACATTTCTAAACGATTTTGTAGAAGGAAGTTTTCTCATTTGAGTTACGAATTTTAATTTATTAACCTTCAAAGTTGGTTTTGGGTTCTGGATGGAAAAAAATTCTTGGAAAAGTTGAGGCTTGGCCGAGTGATAAGGGGGGAAAGGCAAGTTGTGCATGCGAATTAGGCAAGAAAAGGTTAATTGGATATTGGAGCACGTAAATGACAAGATTAATGCACGACTAGGCAGCATGAGGCATGCACTTAGGCCATATGGCATGTCCTGCACGCAATGTGCAAGGCCATGAGGCATGAGGTTAACACACGGCAAGGCTTCCTAGAGCCCTGTGTTGAGCTTATGTCCTAAAACTCATAGATTGTAAATATAATTCATTGACCGTTATTAATTAATAAAGTGTTATTATTATAATTTCAATAAATGTTATTGACTATATTATCTGTTATGTCTTAATAACCCAAATCCAATAAACTAATACTCTAATCTGTTTGATGAGTCTTGAACAGTATGTAGAGACATACATGGATCAATGTTCGAGATCGGCTTAAAGGGTCTATAGTATAGGAATAAAGTTGGATACCTTATCCCACTAATACTATGAATATGACTCACTTTATATTTGATACAAACGCAATGATCCAACACGTTTGTGTAGGTGACATACGAGTGAGAGTATCTTATGCAATGAGTTTGCATAAGACCGTACCATAAAATAGTAACCACTAGATGTAACTCTGTTAACTAGTTAGGTTTCTATTTCATTATGATGACCTAGGTAATTTAGTCTTAATCATAAGTGTATTATGAATTCCTGTTCGCAAGAGATTGTCCTTTAATTTGTACGGGTGAAAGTGGTCAGATTGCCGACTCAATATGCTTATCATTTTGGGGACAAGACCAAGTGGGGAGCTGGGAACATAATTACATAAGATGGGATTCACTCATTTCCTACTTTAGGTAAGTAGATAAGTGTGCCTTTAAATGATGTCTCTAGGACTTGAATAAAGGGTCCTACCCTCTTTGTGTCACGATATGAGTTTTTGTTTATTGGTTATACCATAAACATGTTGTTCATTAGATGAGCACTGGTATTTAATGACTAAAAGTAACTCAGGGTAAAACAATAATTTGATCCAGCTAGTCGTGAAGGGCTAACTTACTGTCATTGGTTTATATTCGTGGATACATAAATATATCTACAGTGAGAATAGTTCAACTATGAGTCTTTAGTGGAGTGTACACACAGTTAAATAATATTGATTAATGTTGTTAATGAGTTTAGCTAATTAATCTCATATCGTTGTAGCTTTTGATCTGTAGGTCCATTAGGTTCTCTTCCTAGCTTGTAAAGGGTAATGAGATTTATTTACATTGGTTGTAATTTGAAATGTTCAAATTTATTTTGGGAATTAGTATAATGTATGGTGATACATTATAATATAAAATTTATATTCTAATCAAACTTTATTATATAAATTTAATTTTGGATATGATTTAAAATTGATTTATAAGAGATAAAATATTTGAATGAGTTGAAATATTAATTTAATGTGAATTGAATTCATATTAAAATTATTGATTGTGAGAGAAATTTATACTTGAATATGATTCAAATTTAATTTAAGTTAAATATAAAATATTTAATTTAGCTATTAATTAATTGAAGAATTAATTGATAGTTTAGTTTAATTTAATTTAATTAAATTAATTTAAAAACTATAAGATATTTGAGAGATATTCATTAACTATGATTTAAATAAAATATTAATTAAATATAATTTTATTCATTATTATTAATTAGTTGATTTGAAATTTTTATTAATTTAATATTTTTAAATTAATAAAATCTCATGATTCTCTTCTACTTTAGTTATAAATACGTATAAGAAAATAGTTTTCTTAAGCCAATACCTTTGCTCTATGCAAAAATAGTTTCTCTAAACCTTTTCCCATCCCAATTGGTTCCCACAAACCAATGTACCTAGAGGATAGGAAGATTTTCGATGGGTGGTATCCCAATTTAGAGTTTTTAGCGTCAAACTTTGTAAGTTTTTCATTTAATTTAAAAGCATGTTTAACCTTTTGGAATTTTGTTTTTAAATATTGTACATGTATTGGTATTTTGGAATTCCTAAATTAAATTGAGGAGTATATGGTTCTGTAAAATATTTCGCTACCTAAAGCTTTTATCCCTTCACCCTACGAGTGCGTCGTCCACCCCATCGCCCATACCATGCGCACAATCATGCCAAAAGGGCATTGTTTAGGTATTTTTTATTTTTACTAATTTTGAGTAAAGTTTATATATTTTTCAAGGTAAGGGATTAATTTAGGCTTAAATGATATTATTTCGTGACAAGAAGAGATTGTGATAGACAAAAAATTTAATTACCATTAGTGAGTGACAAAATAATTTTCAATATTTAATTTCATTTATTTGAATAAAATAAATCTATATTAATTGTTCCTAAAAAATAAAGAAGCATATGATTAATTCCATTCAGATATATATACTCGCCACTTGACGCACTATGCATGATACTTGATACTCGATAGTCATTACACGTTCCACGCGTTGCTTATTCCTATCTACAATCCTCATCCTAAATGACTTCCAAAACACCCTAACTATGTGCTTACCATGAAATCACACACCGATTGAATGTACTTATTCAATATTTTATACCGAGCAATACATAAATTGATTATTGTATAACATGGCAAGTATTCCAAAGTGGTTTTTGAGTGCACCTTACGTGATTCAATTGAAAAAGAATTCTTAGTTTTCTTGATAAAACATTATCTTGTAAAAGTTTTACTCGGGAGTTCGATTTATGTTATGATAGATAATGTTTAGTTTCGTTCTTTGATATAACTTTTTCAAAGGGAAATTCAAGTTTTGAAGCGTGTCATAATCAAAGAGTGTGGTGTATTATGCAAAATGACATTTCATTAATTTGATGAGATCAAATTGTATACCAGTTGTTAGTAGTTTGTCCATAAGTTGTGGTTGCAAGTCTACTTGCATTTAATGAGGGAGAATCAAGGATTGAGTAGCAAGCAAGCTAGTATCGTGCTTCGAGTAACTTATTTTAATTTTTTTCAATTAACTAGGGGAGTGAGGAAACATGTGCCGGGCACCAAGTGGCAAGTAGACGTGTACGAGTATCAAGTGGCCCTTGTACGCGTGTACTGAACTTGGGGCAAACATGTAACTTCACACGGTGCTAATGAAATTATAAGGCCTGTGAGTGGAGAAAAATAGTTCATTTTTCGATCGGGCCTCTAAAAAGAGGCGATCCATACAAAAATCTCTTTGTTACTTTCGTGAATGTTTAAAGACAAACAAAATGTATGAATGCTCAACCAAATACTTCAAAATAAATTCTAATATTTTGAAATCTAGAGGCCAAATAAAAACTAAGGTCATATATATCGATATGTAATAGAAATTAGTTAATCGTAATGTAATTCCATAGCTTACTTATTGAGTTGTAATTGTTTTCTAACATATTGGTGTAATCGTAATGGAATTGTATATTTAATTGGATTTCTTTTGATCGTGTTCACTTAAAAATACAAATTTTGTCACATTTACCATTGTCATTACCTCTGTTAATGGTAAAAGTGATAAAATTTACAATTTCTTCTTTGAAGCGGTAACAATAATGATAATGGTAACGATAACGATACAATATAATTTTCAAACACAATTATATTAAACATCCTCCATCTGTCAATCAATTTTGTATTTTGTTAGTAAATTTGAAAGTGAGCTCATTGTTCACACGAGATTTTGAAGAAATGTAATTCATGAAATTGAACTTTGATATATTGATGAATATTGTTAATACAATTTGTAGTATTTACTTCTTTGATGTTTTCTCTCGAATACAAGTTAAAAAACTTAAAACTTATTGGTCTTCAGGATATTGTAGTTGCAAGTTGATTTGAACTTCGATCTTCTAAAATCCAAAGAAAGTTTAATTTTTTAGAAGATGTTGGTCTCGAGATTGATACGAACTTGCACGTCTTGACAGTTTGTAGAAGTTTGAATATTCAATTATTCAGAGCTTCAATACTTCAGAGTTTTAATTATTCATTCGACCAAAGATCCTTTAAATGAATGGCATCTATTATTTATAGATAAATTTCATGAACTTTAGGTGTGCTTGGACTTGGGTCCATTTGCTTGTTAGGATTGGGCTTGGACCTATTTACTTGTGGGTTTGGTTTTGGGCCTATTTTCCTTATGGGCTTAGTCTTGGACCCATTTTGCTTGTGGGCTTGGTCTTGGACCCATTTTTCTGTTGAATTTGGGCTTGGGCCTATTTGCTCGAGGAGCTTGGTCCCATTATTTCTTTAGCCCGATTTTTTACATTGGATGCTTGAGGTTGTTGGATATGAGAAAACTTGACTATCCAAACCTAATTAAATTATGAATATCATAATTTTGCTATGATGACATGACAGAATTCAATTGATCGAAATTTCTTGTTCAACACTCATACATTAGTATAAATGTAAAACATAAGTAAACAATACAATATAAATAATCAAATAAGACTCATTTTGATTTATTATGTTTTAAATATAGGCAATCATTGTAAAAGTTACCATAAATGGAAATCGTACTCCAAATTCAACCACTGTAATGGTATTTAAAAAAATCGTGTTGTACACTTTTTCCCCTAAAGCTCAATCAACCTTCGGCTGAAGTTTGATAGTTATAATTCAAATAAGAAAGCATGTGGCTAAAACCCTAACCCCGAGTCTTGTTCTTCTATTCCAAAACCCTTGTTCTCTCTATTCTTCCTCTCCTCCACAATGGCAACTCTTCCCTTCTTTGTCGTAAAATAAAAATTATATTTAATATATAATATATTAGAATTATATTAGACTTCGATTGAATTTCATATAATAGATATCAAGTTATTTGAATATGATTCAAATTTCAAATACATATTTTTTGTTTGATATATATATATACATACTATCATTCAAAAATTAAATTATTAAAAATTTGAAAGTACATACATTAAGGGTATGTTTGGAATGATTCAATAAATTTTTTTCTCCCAACAAATGCATTTTCATTTTTTCTAAAAACTCTTAAAAAGAAAAAACACATGTGTTTGGTAACTTTTTTCTAAAAGTGGTTTTAGGTAATAATTTGTTTCATTTGTTATATACTAAAACTTTTTTAAAAAATTTAAATTATAACAAAAGAGTTTGTCCGTGTTGATTTTGATATGAGTCTAATAGTGATGGATCGAGGATGGTTGTTGTTGGGAACGATCACTACCAAATGATAATCAGAGGTTGACAATAAAGATAGTTGGAAGTTAATTGACAACGATCACTGAAAAACGGTTGTTGACAATTGGCCAATAACGGTAAAGGAAAACAATCAATGAAAGTTGACCCACGACAATTATACAAAAACTATTGAAGAACGTAAATTGACAATGGTCACCGAAAAATGAAAAAAAAATGTCAGGCAACGTACACGAAAAATGGTTGACGAAAGTTGGCTGACCATGGTCACTGAACAACAGTCGACAAAAGTTTGTCGACAACGTTCACAAGAAACGGTAAAGGTCAAGTAGATTAACCATTAAACACTCAAAATTCATTTTTCTAGAACTTGGTTTTAATTGTTTATCCTAAACCACATTATTTTATAAACTTACAATTTTTTTTTCAAAACAACTTGTTTTTTGTTTTAGTCACTTGAAAATGCAATTCAAACACACCCTAAATTGTTACAAACCGAAATCTAAGGACACAATTATTACTTTAATGAAAGTTTAGAGACAAAAAAGTGTATTTTAACCTAAAAACTAAAGAGAATGTAAAATATTACATACTAGTTTAGATAGGGACTCAACTAAATATTTCAAAATAAAATATAGTATTTTGTATTTGTAATCGAGAGAGCAAATAAAAACTAAGGTCATATTTACCAATTCGTAGTAGAAATTAGTGTAAACATAATGAAATCCCATTAATCAATCGATTGTAATGAGACATAATTGTATATGGGTGAGCATGGTAGATCGAAAAACCTAAATCAGTTGAACCGAAGTTGGTCATTCGGAGTGAGGTGTAGTGTGTCACGAGCATGTTTGTCGAGGGAATTGTTTGCAAGTGTAAACCTTGTATGTGGCATGCCACACTTTTCATATGCAAGCATGTCAAGCCTAAAAATGTTTAAAATGTACTATAGCGGATACCCACTAGTTAAATCTCTGACCAAACCTTGTCGTCCTCTTTGCAATCCAAACTTTCAAATTTCAATGCTTTTCTTTCTCACTCACATTTTATAAAACCATTTCTCCTAAAAATGTGAATGGAGGAGGCTACATAACATTGTGCGGCGACTTTCAAATTTAGTAGGACTGATTTGTTCCCTAGTTAGATTAAATACTATACAATCACTCGTTTCGTAATTGAAAAGTTGCGATTGTGACATATTGTCGTTAGAAGTTGGTTTGAGCAAAAGAACAATCCTGACATATATAAATATATATTATATGCAATGTTCATACAAATAAAATATAAACATATAAATAAAATAAAAATATATATAAACAAAATTTTAGGGCGTCCTTTCGTTTCTCATTTCGTTCGCTCCTCTCCACACTTCCGAAACAGAAAGGCTTGCGGCTCCGTCACCGGTTCTCCACGACGGCCGACGCGACACGCCACGGCTTCACCTCCGTCTCTGTCTGTCTTCTTCTTTCTCTCCACATCAAGTCTGCCTCATTCTCCACAGTCCAACTTCACACCGTCTCCGACTTTCTCCTTTTTTCTCTCCAAAATTTGGCCCTCCACAAACACCTATGGCGACACCCTTTAAGAACAACTACCGTTGTGTTCCATTCCTTCAACAATTCTACGAAGGCGAGGCTTTCGTAGTATCATCAGACGCTTCTTTCATCGCCTGTGCTTGTGGCGACTCGATAAAGATCGTCGATTCAGACACTGCAGCCATTCGGTCCACTGTAGAAGGTGGTGAGTCTGAGGTGTTCACCGCTCTGGAACTTAGTCCCAATGATAAATTGCTCTTCTCTGCGGGTCACAGTAGGCAGATTCGAGTCTGGGACCTCTCCACTTTGAAGTGTGTTCGGTCGTGGAAGGTAAGGGACGGATTGAAGTGTTTTTAATTTCATTATTGAGGAAGAGTGTTTGTTCAGTTCTTGTAGTTTAACTAACGAGCTTTATAA